>VZTA01007106.1:169456-186729 GCA_013398855.1 Mohoua ochrocephala | reverse complement strand
GTGGGCGGCAGCCCCCGACGGGGGCACGATCTCGGGGCCGGAGTCGCTCCCCCTCCCCGGAGCGACCTCCGCCTGACCCGCCTGCCGTGAGCACCTGGCCGGGGGCGTTGGCGGGGCTTTGCGGGGTCCTGTCAACACAGCGAAGCAGTGAGTGAGCTGTGCGAGGTGTGTTGGGGAGATGCTGAAGGATAACGCAATTTAAAGCACTTAAGCGGCAAGACAGGACTGGCACATGCAAATAAGTATAATCTGGCCTTGGCTTTAGGGGAATATAATTGTCTGTGTGACTTTAAAACTATATTTAGAAGCCAGAAAGTTTTGTGGGTTTTTTTGTTTATTTGCTTGGGGTTTTTTTAACATGACCCCAATTTAGTCTTAGTATTTAGGGAGGGGAAGCAGTAATAACAATAATACTTCCATTTAGAGTATGAGGAATGGATGTCATAGACATATAGAATGGTTTGGTTTGACCTTCAAAGGCCTTCTAGTCCAATCCTCCTGCAAGAAGCAGAAACATCTTCAACTAGATCAGGCTGCTCCGAGCCCTGTCCAACCTGACCTTGAATGTTTCCAAGGATGGGGCATCCACAACGTCTCTGGAAAACCTGTGCCAGTGTTTCACCACTCTTATTGCACAAATTTTCTTCCTTGTATCTAGTCTAAATCTACTCTGGATCTAAACCCATGTGATTGATCTTAGAGAACACTGCCAGTATGTCCTCTGAATAGGGAGCTATGCTTCTAAAACTTTTTATATGCCACAGATGTGTGTCTATTTTTATGAATTTTTGGAAGCACAAGCAAGGCTGATTGTAGAGTAGCAGCCTTTTTGAGGTAATAGTGAAATATTGCTCTTTCCAAACCTAGTCCTTGAGGCCATACTGGTAATATGCTGCAGATTTTATTTTTTTTTATGACTGTGGGAGTACTGCAGTAAAGTTTAATTCTGTACTAATTTGTCTGTTCCTTGAGTGCAATATACAGGCAGAGTCTTAAACACTGAGAAAATCTGAGCACATTGATAGATACCTTTGATGTGATTAAGACATTCCCAGTAAATTATTCACCAGATGGTACATCAAAGGAAGTTACTCAAATTGCATTTCAGAGCTTCAGCTAATCTCTGAAGTGTGTGGGCTACCATCCAGGCTGCAACATTTTGCATGAGTTAGTTGTCCTTTATTACCTTGCCTAATGTGGTGATTTGTCCTTCTTTTGTCATCGAGCAGTACCAAAACCCGGAAAGGCGGTCAGGAGGGAATAGTTTTGAGCCATGTTTGCCTCCAGATTTGGGACTCCTGACTGTTTCTTTGTAGTAGGCCAACACTGAGAGAATGTAACCATGTTTTGGTTCCCATTTTCTTGGCTGTTGTTCCCTGCTGTCCATTATCTCCCTCTGTTGTGCCCATTGCCTTCCTACCTCCTCCATGTCACAGGTACTCGGTACTGATGCTCCACGGTGCAGATGAAGTGAGGTGAGGTAAACTTAGCACGGTGGGGTGCTGCCTGAGGCTTCATCCACATTTAGAAGAGGTGACACCCACCTGCCCTCTCCAGCTGACAGTAATGAGAGCCCTCGTGGTCTTAAGTAACTGAAAATGTTGATGACTTTGAAGGAGCCCATTGTTCTGCAGCCTAAGCTACGTGGTTTTGGCCAGTTAGATCTGAAATCAGGCAACCATTTAGCCCCAGCAATTCTTCTTCCAAGATTTCTCAGGGTTTACTTGCACTCCAAGTATTTGTTTTGCTGGATTGGGATCCAGCTCCTCATCTCTTCAGTTTTTAATGCCTGATGCTGCCATTTGGGTGTCCAGTTCAGTCATTCTCTCAGCATTCAGAGAGGAACAGCCTCCCTTTAATGTACCAGTGACTGTGCATTTTACAGCAGAGAATGTGCATCAGCCATTATATGTCTGAGCTTTATCCTCTGTGATTTAAATCGGGAGTGGGTAGAATCTACCACTATCACTTACACAAAGCCCAAATTCACACAGCCATAATGTAGGACTCTGTGAAATCCTGCCAACTGCTGGGGAGGTGTTATGCAGTTTATTTGTATGCATCTCTCTCTTTCAAGATCTTTTTAAACACGTTGCAGCATAATTTCCAGAAGGATAAAAGTTACTTAAATGAAAGCAGCATGTACCAACCTGTTTGGTGCTGCAAGGAAGGTGGAATATTCATAATATTCAGCCTTTTTTCAGGTAGGGGTCTATATCTGTTGTAGAGGGTCCCATCTGACCTTAATATGGGTTAAAGCTTCCATGAAGCTGACGATTCCACTTTACTGAAGGCAGATAGAAAAGGCAGTATTATAAAACTGGTTTGCTTTTCAAGAGTTACTGCACTTGCTTATCTTCTGATTTTTTTTTTCTCATTCTAAACAAGGAAAATAGGTGAGTCAATTTTGTTTTTACTTGCCCTTCAGGCTCTCGATGCTGACATGTTTGTGGGAGCCTTTTTCATGTGGTGTGGAACTGGATTCACTATGATCACTTTGGCTACATTCAGCAGCCTCTGATTTCCTTGTTTGTGCACTGGTTTGCTTTGAAAAGGGGCGTCAGAAATTTTTGTCTCTCCCCTTCACGCCCATGCTCCCCACGCAGGTCTTCATTGCACGATCTAGCCAGTTCATAGGAGACAGGAATTTGCACGGAGTTACTCTTGGGGAAGTTTTCCTGAACTATATATGGCTGTATAAAAACACACAGCTGCACATCCCTTACCGCTGCATACAGATGGGATTGGGAGTTTGGCTCTGGCAAGTAGCACAGTCCCCCCATTCTGTAAAGCTGTGCCCGAAATAGGTATGCCTATTCAGCTCAGTTCATTGGTATGCTGGGAAGTGCTGTGTTTTTCTTGGTGTTTGAGCGTGAACCACAAATGCACATAACTTGAGCTGCTGAAACTTACCTGCATTTAATGCTTGCCATCTTTCTGTTTGTTGAGAGGAAGTAAGAAGTGAGCAGTGAAATCTAAGGAAAGACCTTAGAAGCTTGAAAGAAGTATTTGAGTGATTTGTATGGTAGTGGTGCCTTAGATGAGGATTCATATTACCTTTGCGTGCAGATATATTCAGGAATCATCAAAGATACAGCAATGTTCATTTTGCTGCCACAGGCACTCATACCCACACGGTAGGAAAGAGGCTTTTGGTGGTGTGTTTTAGCATACTGATTGAATGACACTCTGCTTGCAGGGAGAGCCAACAGGAAGGAGGAGAACAGGAATGTATGTGTTGAGTTTGTGACTATTTGGTGCTGGTTAGTTGTTGCCTTCTCTTCCTTTTGAGGGGGACTTCAATCTGATCACTGAATGTCAGTCTACCATCTTTTGAAATCATTAAATAGGTCAAGTCTATGTTTTCAAGTGAGCTGTCACAGCATCAAGAGAGGCAGCATGCTGCAAGACTGCCCTTGGTCCTGCAGCAGCTTATCCTGCCTGGTTTGCAGTCAGCTTCCAGCCTTCCTGCAGGCTCTCCAAACTTGTTACTGTCCCCATGGGAAACCCCTGGCTGCAGCTGACTCTGGAAAGTTGTTGAGCTTTCCTCTTCTCTATCCATACTGTTGCATAGGAAAATAGAGAATAAAGGGTTCTCTTGTGGGTTGATTTGCACCATTTAGTCCATACGTGGTGAGAGTTCTCAGGTGCGAGGTGGCTGTGGGCATATTTTCCAAAAGATGGGAGAAGACAGGCTGTGGGGAGGAGTGTCAGCAGTAGATATGGCTGGAACTTCAGCCATTTTGATTTTTCTTCCAAAAGAGTGACTTCAATTAGTTAGGAGGATAAAATAATAACTAACACCTCTTGAGAGGAAAAGCTGGGGGGACTTGCCTTCCAACCAAGTGACTCTTCACTGTGCTTATTTCGAAAGGGAAGAGGAATGTGTCAAGTTTCCAGTGCCTCTTCTTCAGAAATCAAAAGTCTAAGCTCTGAGCTGTAATGTTCATGAGAATGAACTGTCGGCTTTTAACAAAGCCATCTCACTGCTGCTCCTCACGTGAGCAGCCACAGTGTAGCAGCACCTCTGGGAACAGCACTGGGGCTTTCAGGTCTGGTACTCCGGGACAAGTAAAAGAAACTGAAGAGCATCAGGACATCACTGGTGGCAGCAAGGGACAATCCTAGCACGGCTCTCTGAAGAGAATGTTTTACATGGCTGGAAAAAACTGGCCTGGTGTAAGCCAGCTCCCTGCAGCACGTGAGTTTCTGTTCAGGTATTAATTGTGGGATTAGCTACCAGGTTGCTGTTCCCAGATCTCTTCTGAAATGAGATGTAATCTGCAGCAGAAAGGGGGTTATTTGTTTTTGAAAGAAACTGCCCCACTCAAAAACAGAGACTGAAAAATGGCAAAAATCGTGTCAGAATATGTTTAAAGAAAGATTTCTCCCCCATGGCAGAGCCTTTCCCTCATTGGGACTTATTAAAATATAGCCATTTTCTCCAAAGAAAAGGAAAGCACAAAGCCTGCCATTAAAGCAGAATTTCAAGCTATTTCATTCAGAGAGCATTCTTTCTGCAATGGGCGCTGCATGGTAAGGAACCGTGCTTTTACAAGTTCGTATCACATGCCTTCCACGTTTGAGGAACTGTGCAGAATAAACCACGCTGATTTCCCGACTGGAAAAAGTGCCCAAATGGCCAAAAAAAGCCTGAGAATTGCCATCTATATCTAATTGGCTGACTCGGTACCTAATCCTATGTGCTTGGGTGTCAAAAGTTTGTAATTTGCATAAACAGAGACATAAAAAGAACAGTGTTAAGGTGCGGTGGCAAATTCAGTCCTCTGCAATATTCCAGCATGTGGGAGAGCAGCTCCAAGCCCTGTGGGAAGCAGTGGGGGGAGGCTTCCCCTTTCAGCTGCATCCCTGGCATCTGTGCCAGGACTCCAAGAGTCCAGTGGTCACTGAGAGGCAAAAAAGTCAGGTGGCCCAAGAAATCAAAGGTCATCTAAAGGTCAAAGATCACAAATCCAAAAGATCAGCTGGGGGATCAAAGGTCACAACAGGGAGATGTTATGTAGAGGTCAAAGTCATGCAGAGGTCAAAGGTTACAGAAGTCCTGGTGTTAAAATGTCATTGCAGAGGTCAAAGGTCACAAGAAAGGAGAAGTATCACTGTTTTCAAGGGGTCAAAGGTAACAAAAAGCCAAAGGTCATTGAAAAAGTTAAAGATCACCCAGAGCTCAAAGGTCATTGACAATGTCAACGGTCTTTTGGGGTCAAAGGTTTAGCACACAGGTGCCAAATAAGAGAAAAGAGATTTGTTTTCTTCCATCCAATTCTTGAAAACCCCTTCTTGAACTTCTGGGCACTCCTTCTTCATCAGGAGCCTGGCTCAGGCCCTCAGGCACCCTGATAACCTGAGCATCACACCTCATCCAAGACAGCCAGGCACTAGGAAACACATTCCTGCCACTCAGCTCTGTGCCTCCATACTCTGGAGAGGAAAGCTCAGCCACCCCTGGGGCTGTCCTCCTCCAAAGAGCACTCAGGAAACCCAAGGAAGCAAGTGCTTGTGCCCCTGAGTCACCTTCCTGCCTGGTCCTGCTCACACTGGAGGCTGGTGGCCCTTGGTGGCATGAGCCACACCAGGATGCCCAACAACAGCAGCAGCTGGGCAGATGCTGTCTGAGATTACCACAAAGCAAATCCACTTTTTGTTAGAAAGTACTAGAGATTGTTTCATGGATGAGGATTCTGTAGCTTTAAGATCAAAATACATTGCAGATGGTAATCTATTATTAAAGCTAAGGTATTTTTGGGGGGAGCACTTTCTAACATAGCTGATAGTAAAGCCCAAGTAATGGAAGAGAATAATCCGCTGCTCATCCCATTTCAGTTTTAGTTTATTTGAAAATGTTTCTTGTTCCCATATTCTGCCAGGTAATGCTGTCACATGTTCTGAAATGGATTCAGGATCAACAGGAAGTGACAGCACGAGCAAAGAAGTTTCCACACAACATCTGGCCATACAAACAAATCAATTCGATTGCACAAAGCCCGCTGTTCTTCCATCATTGGTCTTTCTGGAAATTAAAATATCAATATGAACAATGATAGATTTTTGCAAAATGATGTGTCCACTGAAGTTTCAATTAGCAGAACAATTGCCAAGTGCTGGTTGGAATGAAGCATTGGAAAGACAGAACCTCAGAAGGTGTTCATGGTCCTTTCAACTCAAATTCAATTTCATTTCAAATTTCAATTCAATTTCAAATGTCCTTTAGGCATTTTCTGTATTCAGATAAGAATTTTTAAATCATGAAGAAAATACCATTGTATTTCCTGTGTAGTATTCATACTAATATGACTTAGAATTATTTGATTTAATTTTCTTAAGTAAAATCTCAAATTCATGTCAGTTGCTATAGCCAGGGGCTGCAATGCCCCTGAGAATTTGCCATGTTGCTTCTGGTTCCTGCTGGCATGTGCTGCTTCATCTTTGCTGTTACACATCAGCAATCTTAACATATGATTTTTAAGGACCACTACATTTGGGGCACTCTTCTGCACACAACAGTGCAGTAACTCAGAAGGAACAAAAAGGAAAAGTATACTGAAAACCACCCAGACCGTGAAGCACACAGTACACAGCACTTCTTTCGAAAGGAGGAAAATCAAAACAAAACAAGAGGAAGGAAATAAAATGTCAGTTTGGGCAATAAAAGGTGTCCTATTCTCTGTTTACTGTTATACAATGCTAATAAATTCAAACCAACAGGGAAACCTTAGCTTGGATTCAGAAGAATACTGACAAAACTTAGTGAAATGCTGAAAACTTTTCTGTAGCTTGAGTACAGTCATTTCTATTCCCCGAGAAAACTTGGCTCTGCAGCTTTTCACATTGATGTCATATATTAAATGACTCCATATATTAAATTCCCTTCTGCTCAGGGTACCTGCATCCCAAGTATCACATAGGGACACAGAAGACAGTTCAGACTTGCGTCTTTAATGTCATCTGAAAGTATATTGATTTTATTGGATGCTTAGGGACAATTTACTTCTATTCCTTCGTGCTCTTTCCTCTTTTTTCTGATATTCACATGAGCAGTTCACTTTCACGTTTGCATTACATGGAAAGGTCTGGGGGATCAGCTGTTGCTGTCCTGGGAGAATGACTGAGTAGGCTGGAGGTTCCTGCTGGGCAGGACACTGAATTGGGGAAGTGAATGAGGCTTTCAAAGTTACTGCAGAGGGGCTTCCTGTGTGATAAAGAGAAGGCAACGATCTACAAGAAAGGGACAAACTTAGAAGAAAAATACAGAGCGCTCATTAGTTCCTAGATGCTAGTGAGATGAAAGAGCCTGGTTTTCTCCAGTGTTTTAACTTTGCTGCCAAGTTTTCATGCTGCAGCCAAGCAACGCTCAAACTGGGTAGGAAAAATGATATGGCTGCACAACCGTTCTGGAGTCCTTTGCCTCTTCTGCAGCAGGTTGCATGTGGCAAGGACAGAAATCTGTTAGATGGGATGAAATTCACCTGAGCACGAGGCAAGGCATTGCTTGTCTCTTGTTGCAGCCCTGCTCTTGTCTGAATAGTACTCACTGTGGAAGTGTTAGGCAGCCTCTTGCTGCAGAAATGGGCCTTTATTTACATCTGGTATTTTGTGCCACATGGCCTATTTTAAAGCAATGTCTTGTGTAGTGAAAAATGAGGTGAGTTCGTTGTCCTTCGAGGGACAGTTTTATTTCTGTTGTTATAAAGAATGCTACCTTTTGCAATTGCTAAATCTGCAGTGTTCAGAGGAAGGTGGTGGATCATCTTTAACAGCACTTTGAAGGCACTGCCTGCGAGCTTGCGAGAAGGTTCTGTCAAATGGTTTTATGCACAAAGCAGATTCTTCTCAAAAGAAGACTCTGAAGTCAATGACACGTTCTTATTCACAGGAGCTAAAAGATGCAATGAGCTAAAGATATGTATGCAGGTAGCAAACAAACAAACTGTGCTCTAGATAATTTAACGGCTATGTATCCGTGGAAAAAATGGAATAAATAAAAGGCACAGTCCTTGGGAAATACCGGGCTCCTGCCACTGCCACATGTGCAGTGAAGCGTAGATACATTTACAATTTGAAAGATAGGTAAGAGTCAATATGTAAAAAGATTCCTGGAAAGAGATGTTTTCACATACACATCTATCTCTCAGGCAGTAGGTCTTGAAGGCTGTGTGACCAGACACTTCTAGCTCTGTCTGAGGCTGGGAACTGAAAGAACATGTGTTCACCAAAGGAAAAAAAAGTGTATTGTGCCACGGTGCTTTCTATCTTTTCCTCAAATTTCTTGCCCCCAGATGGCTGCGAACTTTATATAACTTGCAGCCAAGGTTCCTCCCACAGGGAGCAGGAACAGAGCCCAAACTGATCTCATCCAAATGGGACTTGGTCCCATCTCCAAACTGACTAATGCCTATGTTAAACTCAGGTGAGCCTTCCCAGCATGCAAAATTCCCCATGCAGTTTCTCTCCAAGGCTGACACGAAAGCTGCAATGCTCCCCAGGATTAGAGTCATCTGCCCATTCTCTTTCGAAACATTTTATCCCAAGCTCAGGCTGTTTGGTTAGATCAGTAAATTTAGTTGAGAAATGCCCAGAGGTGAAACCATTACTAACGAGAGAATGATTCATTCCTTACAAAAATCTGATCTCTCAGAAGATTGTTTGGAGAAGCTTGTTTGCCACGGATGACTTTCTAGCCAGCTATTGAGATGACTGCCAGTAAAATACACTTGGTGGCATGTAAACCCTTATGGTGCCAAATATGTATGAAACTTATTACCTCTAAATTTGTCAAAGGAGTTCTCCACCAACCCAGCGATGCCGTGTAGTAAGATAATTTGAAAGGAATGCCTAAAAAATTGTGTGACTGGGGTGGTAATGAAAAAAACCTGGTCACATTAGTAATGTGTGCACTGCCTGCATGAAAGCTGCCAATGAAATTCTGGGCGCTTCAGTGCCTGGTGGTTGAAATCCAGTTGGCTTCTTAAATCCATTCACAAGAGCGTGTACTTGTCTGTGTAGCAGGCAGACGTAGCAACACACGTGTGCGAAAGAACCTGTCCCTCACGGGAGTGTGAGAGAGATGGGCTTTTGGGGAGAGACTTTGAGCAAACACAAAGGGCAGATGAGGAGCAACAGCCCACTTGTATCTTTCCAAGCTCCCTCCTGGGCTGGTGTTTCAAAGATGGAAGTTCGTACAGTTCCGGAAGGGACTGTAAGACAGAGCAGGGGTATTTTTAAAAATTTAAGACTGTGTTGTGAGTGTCCACACTGTGAAATAAATTAAGAAAAAATGGTCTTCATGTTAGGTAGTGGCTTGCTTTTGCTGGTGCTTTCTCTCACAAAATATAATGCCTTATCTATGTAAGCAGGGTGACTCAGTGTTGCAGAGATTGTTGATGGACAGGGAGCACATTCCTGAACAGGGAAGGAAGAAAAGAAAGCAGAGATTTAAACTTGTTGGTTAAAACTGCCTTCGTACACAAACACTGTTAGCAAAAAAGTATTTGGGGATTATCTTCAACAGGTGTCTCTCTGTATCAGACTTGGACAACTTCCCCTCTGGGTCTGCATTAGCTTTTTAAAGAACCTTTTAATTTTTTAAATTATAAAAAATTTACTTGCTGCTTGTTGGTTTTTCTTTAAATATCCTGATTGCTTTTTGATGACACTGTACAAACACACGGTGAGAATCAAGTGCTAGAAATAGCTTCCTAGAACTCAAATTGATTTTTAAATGAGAAAGTAAACATGTGCATGTGTGCAAGTCGTGCATGCATCCAGGCAGAACTAGTTATTTTTATTCTTCTAGATGAAATTGTCTGTAAAAACATGAGGTGCTATTTATTGTTACCATAATTTATAATTTAAAATGCTAACAGTGACATGAAGTGTTGTCTCAGCTCATTTAACAGGCTGTGAAATGGTTAGAAGGATGATAGAAATCTCTGACAAACCAACCTCACGTAAAATGTAGTTACTCATATTTGCTACTCAACCCCTGATTTTTCATAATAGTGAGTAAAAATGGGTCATCTTGTTAGGCAAAAAAATATTATCATTAGCAAGAAGTGTTTCTGTCTCACATTGAGGAGAATGCGTGCACAGCCCAGTTTCATCCCCTCCCCATGGATTGACTTTGATGGGAACTGGAGTAGGGGAAAAAAACAGCTGGACTGATTTCCTTCAGTGCAGCTGTGGTGAGCTCAAAGAGAAGGTGCTGCCCATCGCCTCGGCCATGGGGTGTCCACAGGGTCCTTTGCAGCAAACTTCTCCCCTTGGATCTTTCTTCCCCATGAAAATGATACCTTAGTCCCTCCTACGTGTGAATGGGCAATTCCAATCCAACGCTGCAGTGATTCAGCAAAAAAGCAACACCTCTATAAAAGATGTAGTCTGACTCTGGGCTTATTCCCCAGGAACAGCCTCACATCCCTGCTGGGGTCCCAGTATTGGCTGTGCTGTGACAAATACTTTTTGTTGCATTATGGCTCTTTTGAGGTTTCATGGATGCGAGGTATTTCACTGTGGTATTGCACTCTGAGGGGCAGAGGAAGAGATTGGATTTAGGGAGGAGTTTGGTGGAGGCACAGGGACTAGGGATGCTGAGAATAGAAAATTATCTGGCAGTTCTAAAAACTTAAATCCTTTTATCCCTATGGATGTATTTCTTTAATCTAAGCACTTGAGTGGATGAACTGTTCAATATTTTTTCAGTATCTATTTCTGTAAGAAACAGGACAGAATTTGCAAGCCAGATTTTCCTTAAGGACCAGAGGCTTAAAACCTCTGATAGAAATTTCCAACCAGAAATGGTTATTATGTTGCACATATCAATAAGTATATTGATAGTAATGAGACATTTTTTTTTTTACTGTGCTGTTTTCATGAAATAATATTTACCTTAATCCTTCTTGCTTTGGCTCACTCTTTCTTGGCCTCGTCTGTATGACAAATGCTCATTTATGCGGCTGGAACTCAACTCAGGACTTAGAAAAATGCAGAAAAACTGCAGCTTTGTGGCAAGGCAGGAAAAACCAAGGAGCCGCAGATGGTCATAGCCCCAAGTGTGACTGGGAAAACTATTGAGACAAACCAATCTCATACTAATGAGAAACATTCCTTAGGGCAACATGAGAGTTTGCAGTGAAGTATAGATCCCTATCCATGCTCCTCTGAATATCCTCCCTGAGACTGGATCAAAACAATCCAAACAGTGTGTGAAATGCAAAGAAATTAATTTACACTGGGCTGTTGTGCCTCAGTCATTGGGACAACAGCTGTTAGCTCGAGATGTGCCGTGGTGAGGGCGAGTCACTCTTTACTTCCTTGGCAATGCTGCAGTGCAGGGGGAACTTGGGTGCGGGTGGCTGCACAGAGGGCACTTAATGCTGCTCCAAGTTAATGCTGGGTCTCCAGAGCACATTGCTTTGCCCTTTTTCTCTCCCTAGATACCTATACTTCAGTACTTGGGAAAAATCAGACCAAACTACAACTCGCTTCACATGGAGATTGTTTCCAAGTATTGTATTCTGCAGAGATATTCTACATTGTTTGGGGAAAACAAAGAGACCATCTGGAAATACTCAGCTTGGCTCTGCCTTCAGAAAAAAAAAAATTGTGCCAATCCCAAGAGCTCACTGGAGAATTGCTCCTTTTACCTGGCCGATTGCTATCAGAAGTGGGCTCACATCTGCTCTCACAGCAATAGGTGGAAATCCTCTGTCTATCAAAACAAAGATGATTTTCTGACATTATTTCCTCATATAGGAGTTTATCTTTAGGTATGGGATGTTCTCAGTGTACTTATTCCCCATTTCAAATTCAAAGTGGCAATCCATTAAATGATCCAGTGACTTCTCACTTGCCTGTGCAAGATCAACTGGGAAACTCCCAACAGGCCTGAGCCTGAAACCAGAACCCAGAGTGCCCAGTTAGACTCTCCCATGACACAAACCGGTGACTTCACCTGCATGCTGCCCAGCAAGCATTTGGATGCAGCTGTCTCACATGGATATTTTATACACCAAATGCCACCCACAGTAAATGCCCAAGAAATCAAACCAGGACTCTGTACCCAACAGAGGAATCCTGGTAAAAGGCATGATAAGAGAAAACCTCTAGGAAACTCTCCTTGTATGGAACATGCCCATAATATGGAGCTGAAAGGACTTTTCTGGGTTTAAACAGCAGTGTTATTTTTGTGTGACCATTTCTCTGTCTGTATAAATGTCCCCCTATTAGCAATGGATCCAAGCAGCCAATTTCAACCACCTTTGATTTTGAAAAGAATTAAAGATAACTTTGTTCCTTCCACTGCTGTGAAGATAGAAAGTGGAATAGAAAAGACAGACCACATAAACTTCTAAACTTAGGGAAAGGCTGCAAAACTTATGCTTTGTTAGACACTGTGTGTCCACACTGTCTTCTCAGCTGGAGAAAGGCTTCCAGTGAAACTGTCAGTCACCTGTGAGGATCCCTGTGCATAAGGATACTTCTGATGAGTTTGATTCTGTACTGGTGTGGGAACCACATGTGAATTGGCTTCAAAACCAATGCCCCTGGTCTCCCAAGCAGAAACAGAAGAATACGTGTGACTGGTCTACCTCAGTTAGTCACTCCTGATCCACTGTCTTGGGCATGGGCAACTTTAAGATGTAGAGGATGATCAAACTGCAGTTTAAAGTCATGCAATATTTAATCTGATTGTTAAGGTTTTCAGGTTTGATCTCAGGAACTGTTCTCCAAATTCACGGAGATGGATTTTATGTAACTTGCTATTTCTGTTATGAAATGTATTTTGAGTACATTTATTTCATATGGTGATTCAAAAAGGCTACATTAATTTAATCTGGAGGCATTTCAATATAGGATTGACATCAGGAATACTGGGAGGAGTCAGTTTCTGGCCTCTTATCTGGAAAAAGGAAAAATAATTCCTTGTATTTTCTCAACCTTCTACAGTTTCTTTTAGAAATTCCACTGGAACATGCAATGATCAACAAAACAGTTCATTGCAGCACCTTGGAATCAATGTTCAGTTGATGGCATCACACAGAGATGTGACCCCGATGCCATTGAGAGCACTAAAGCAGTCGAAGGAGAACTGTAAAACATTAAAAATCTTGAGCAGGAGGTGATCAAGCTCTCAGGGTGAAATTAATCTGAGAACACCTGAAATAGTAAGAGTTTATTCTAAGCTGTTCTGGCCTCTCTGTCTAATAATCCAAGAAAGGTGAGGATGATGCATCCTGGCTGACTTAGGCACCTGCATGTTATAGGATGACATCTTCATTGACTGCCTCCATGACTGCCTTAGAGAAGATACCTACTTCACACTGCTCAGCTGGCTAAGATGGAGCCTATAAAGTTTTCTCTTGCCATAATTTTCACCATGATAGGGTTAGGCTTTATCTCACTGTCGGCCAGATGATTGATTTTCACCTTACCCAATCAAAACTGAAACTGAAGTGCATTACCATAAGGTAGTTACGCATATTTAATTTGTTTTGTAGGCCTACATGTTGCCCTTCTGCCCAGCTAAGAGAATGGGAAGGCTTCAACTGACCTCAGCAGGCTGAAATGAAGAAATGAGTTGCTGAGGCTCCAGTAAGCGTTCAGGTAAACACCCTAAATTCCAGAGTCTCTGCCCATTTCACCAATCCATAGTGGTCACATGCCATGGCAATCAAAGTCAGTGGCAATCAATGGGAACAGTTTGCTCTTCGGTTTAAAATTAAATAAGTAGTCAGTTATAAAAAGCTTTTGCAAATTCTTTCCCACGTGTCCAGTACAAATCTTCATAGATTTCCTTTTAGGATAAATCTGAAGAGGAATTGAATAGATTTCTACTGGCACGCTCTGATGATATTCAAGGAGTAGGTGTAGCAAGCTGTGGGAACTAAGAAATTAAGAAAAATACTGCAGTGCTGTCAAGAGTAGGTGTAGACATTTTGTACCTGCTAAACCAAAATGATGGGCCTAACATTTAAAATAATATGCTGATCTAACACTTGAGCAGAACGGTGATTTAGATAGACAATGATCTTTTCTCTGGTATCCAGTTTCCCTAATAGTAGAAGGAAGCCAAATGCTTTGCAATGCAAATCGAATGGCAAATAAAAGGATGGTGTGATTCATCTGAAAAAAATGTTTCACTTAAGAAACCCCAGAAGGCAGGATATAGATCCCCTGTTTAATTCACCCTACCCCCTTCTGACTTCTCTGCACTAGCAGCAGTGACTGTGCAGGATTTTCCTTGTTTTGTAGGTTGTGCCTTGGGTTTCTCTGCCATTCAGTGGAGGTTTGTCTGGAGAAAAAAACATGGTTACAATGCTTCCCTTTTTTGTTGCTGTCTGCTGGATTTACTCTTCAGTTAGGGAGCAAGCAGAACAGTTACTAGTTGAGTCCCAAATCTCTGGATAATGTAGATGGCATAGAGCCTTCTTCATTTCGAGTTAGTTTGTGTGCTGTACCAGCAGGAGAGCTTTGTTGGAGCTAGACATGAAGTGTGGAAAGAACATCTCACCTCCTTCAAAACCTGTAGAAATGCCTTTTAAAGCCTCAGTTGCATGTTCCCATAAAAGATAGCACTAGAAGTCTGGTGAAATGTTTAATTTTTTAATTAAGCATCTGACAGATCCACTGAATTATGAAGCCTCATTTTATAATGAAAAAAAACTAACATCCCTAGGCAGCAAATGCAACGGAGGAGGACCAAAGCAGAAGCAGGTGCAAGAATGTAAGAAGCCAGACTTTGCAGAAACATTTTCCTAATGTACTGGAAAATTGGACATTTGAACCAGCTGAAGAGCAAGTATGCACTGAGCTTGAGAAGACACTATTCATGTTGCTTAGGGATGAGTCCTACACATTTAACTCCCACTGATTTCTTAAGGGCTCCAATTCAAGTCAATGTCAGTAGGAGCATGTAAGGGCTGCAGGCATGGGCTCTTTATGTTACTAGAAGTCACATTTTGGGACTTTATTAAGACTCAGATTTGCTGAACAGACTGTACTGCAAAACCATGCTAATTAGCATCTAAAATTCTTGGACAACTGCCACAGATTCCTGGGAGCTGTCTACACCACCAGCAAAAATGGTTTGAGAGATGCTGATTGCCTGAAATAATTTGGGGCATAACTTGTCCTGTTGCACTGATTTTTATTGTATCCCTGTAGCCACCCTGGCTTTTGACAAAACCCTTTTGGTGCCTACTCGAGAGCTGTTCTCAGGAGTTTTGGAGGCAGTGCTTCTGGAAAGATTGAACCAGTGGGTTTGTTCCAGAGTCTAATCTGAACTGCTTGGGATGATGCTGGGTGGGAAGTGTTTCGGTGTGTCTTTTTCACAGGTTGTATTAATTTTCTGTGGTAGTGCACTATCTGGTGAGTTGGTGAAGGGATTTTGGCAAGGCAGAGTTACAGTAATTCATTCCTTATTTGTTTATCTCTACAGTAAGATTATTATTTCCAGCTGCTCCCACAGTTTACATCAAACTCATCAAAGGGTTTCAGTCAAGGCTGTAGCCTCACTCAACTTTGGTCAAGCATTGATTCAATGATAATGCAGTTCAGTTGACCCGAGACTTTCCCCTGTTTGGTTCAATTCCACTCCATGACATGTTCCTGTTTCTAGTTTTCTTCTATAGCCTAGAAAATTACCTGGAGATTTTTGAGGCCTAAATCCCATCCCTGATTGGTTCAGGAGAGGCCAGACCACACTTTAAGAGATATGCCATACTGTAAAGCAAAAGGGCTCTCTGATTTGTCATCTCATGTTCTCCCCTCATTTGGTGGATTGCTTTTGCTGTGTCTGAAATCCTGAACTCTGCAGCAGAGACGGGAACCCAAGGCTTATCCTGGGATGCATGAAGCACCAGGGTTAGGTGGAAACTTTCCTTTCAACCTTCCTCAAGCCCACTCTAGATATATTGGCTGTCCATGTGCAGCTCCAAGTATCATACCTGGATTAAACAAAAGCCTTTTGGCTCTCTGATGACATTTCTTCACTGAACAAACTGGACAAAGACTTCTGGGAAAGTCACAGTACCTAAAGAACAGGAGGGAGTATCTAAACAACAGGAAAAAACATGGCATCTATAAATATATAACCTGGGGTAGGGCTTCCCAGTTGTGGCATGTATCCTGCCAGTGGTATGCAGAGGACTTCAGGATGGCATGAAGGTATTTAATGAATATCTGAATGCCTCTCCTTGCCCTAAGAAACACAGCCCAAGATGGAGACAGGAACTGCTGAACAGCTGCCTCTGCCGTCTCTGCCTCCAGGTGAAACTTGAGCACTCTGGAGGGAAGCAGAGCTCCCTGTCCTCTGCCTTTCACCAAGGAATACATACCCTTGGTCCAGAAGTTGATGATTTTCCTTCAAGGCTTGTCCCCTTCATTTGTGCCCCAGTTGCAAATGTCAGGGGTCAAGCAGAGCCGCCAAGCGCCTGTGTGAAATCCTGATGATGCAATGAGGCTTTTAAAATTTTCCCTTCTAACTGCATTTTCTTATATTTTAAATAAGCATATGTTAGCCTGGAGACTTCTGTCTTCTGTAGAAAGCTGTTAGCAACACTGTATATCTCACTCATTCCAGCACATTTTACTTCCCGCAAATGTTGACAACCCTGTGCTGTGAAGCAATGAGGATCTGTGCTTCTGACCATCACCTGTCAAGGAGGAATTCAGAGGGGAGAGCCAAGAAATCAGGGATGAGGAATGGATGGGAGACACTATTTTGGCTCATTTGTTTCATCTGCCGAAGACAAACAGAGCTGCAAAACTGGCAGCAGAAGAGAGAGAGAGATGACTCCCATTCCTCTCCAGTCAAACCAGTCAATAATTAATGCACTTTTATTCCGTATATAACAGTATACTTTTAACAATACACGCTACTAGTGCAGCTATTGAAGTACCATCATATTAAAGATGCATAATTAGATGAACTGCAGGAAACCAAGAACACGGTTAAAAATTGATGGCATGCTTTGGAGCAGCAGTGGTTGCGCGCTGTGCAGCCATCAGGAAGCTGCCGTGAGCCTCTCCCTCCCGCTCCCCGTAAGAGTACTCATCAGAAAGAGGTGGCACCGTCCTGTTTCGGGAAAGTAAATTCACGAGGAACAAAGAAGCCAAGGAAGGTACTCTCCCGGCCTTTATTACTGGCGCTCGCTTTTGTGGCTAAACGCCAGGGGTTACCGCTGCCGTCAGTAGCAGTCTGCAGGCAGGCACCGAGGCATCTCTGCAGGCTTCCCCGCCGAGCCGCGCTGCCGCCC
>VZTA01007106.1:103929-169260 GCA_013398855.1 Mohoua ochrocephala | reverse complement strand
AGCTTGGCGGGGCCGTGGTGGCCGCGGGCTGCCCGCGCTCCGTGTCCGAGGGGCGGCGGTGCAGCCACGCTCCTGAAGGACCGCGCCGGGGGACGCGGCGACCGCCGCGGCAGAGCTGCTGCTCTGGGCTGGGCTGAGCTGGGCCCTCTGCTCACCCTCCGCAGGCTCTCGGAGCTGCTCCCTTGCACCTCTGTGATCTTTCAGCCACTGGTTTTCCGATTCGTGAGGGCTTTTGTACACCTCGAGTTGGCCAAAACCCCACGTAAGTTAAACTCGGGAGTGTCTGTGAAGCTGTGGCTGTCAATTGCAACAAACGCTCATTCCTAAGTCTAGCTACAAAGTGCCCCAGCTGGTGTCTTGGCTTCATAGCCCCTGTTTTAGAAGAGTACCTACTGCCTGGCTACTTGCTTACTTCAAATGCATACACTAGACTTACAGGGTTTAGATGTAAACCACTGGTAGTAAATCAGAAGTGTACCTTGGAATAACATTCTGAAAGTCTGTGATTAAGATACCAATTAAATGAAGTAAAATTTCAACCTGTCCTACCTTCAGCAGTATCTATATAATTTTTCTTGGCTGTTGTTGTTATCTTTGTTTGCTTGTTTTGTGACTGCATTACCTGTGTAATACTAGAAGTACTTGAAATTTCTTATACTAAGTATACTTAGGTGGGGAATACAAAGACACTTTTTGGAAGCGTTGCTTAGGCAGTTCCTGAGTGTGGGGCTGAAAATCCCAGCAGCTGTTAATAATCTCGTCTGGATTGTGCAGCCACTGGTGGGGGAAGGATGGACCCCACGAGGGAAACGGTGCATTGGTAGACAGCATATGGCAGAACAGTGCTGTGTCATTCCTCCGAGTCCAGATGGTGTGCCTATATTTTTAGAAGGAATGGGGGGAAAAAAAGAGCTGACCAATCTCTTTTGGTAGGCACAAAGAACTCCATACATTCCCAAATCAGGCTGCTAAGTTCTTCCTTCAGATGAGATTTACGTAGTGTGGTTATTTAAGCTATGGCTGAACAGCAATTTACTGCTAGTCCAGAATATTTTATGTGAGCCTGGCTGAGATGTAGCATGGACTGAATGCTTTGTGTTCTGAAAGCCCCAGTATGGATACATGCAGGTGCCCCAACCAGGAGTGTGAATTTCCTCAGTGTAGTTCTGTACCAGGTGATAGATGTGGAGAGGAGCCGGGGCAGTGCAGAGGCCTGCTGTCCTGGGAAATATTAGGGGGAAGTATGATGTCATTCTCTGGAGCTTTGTAGCAGCTGATTTATTAGTTTAGGCTCAAAGAATAAGTAATTATTTCTTAGGGAGAGGTGTGGGCCTTGCTTAGGTTTTCATAGCCATGTAAAATTTGGCTCAGAAGAAAAGAAGATTGATGAAAGCTATATACTGGGTTTTTTTTGTTTTTTTTTTTCTCCTGGGATGAGCCCTAAGAAGAAGTGTGAAGAGAGAGGCAGGTGCTGAGAATGCAGAGGTGTTGGTGCCCTACTTTATCCTGCTCTGGCGGTGGCTGAAACTTTGAAAAGCAAACCCGTGAGGGGTAAAAAGGGGATAGTCTGTGGTGCCATACTGGGTCCCAGGCTTTCATATACCAGCTGTAGGGAATACCAGCAGAACCTCTATGGAAAATATCTCTGGTGAGAGCTTTGGGAGCTATTCACCACCAAACAACCATGACCTTGTTCATTCCAGAGGTAGTTGGGGCACTCTTGTTTAGTAATGAGAAAGCATCGCTCTTGACTGACTTGCAAAGCATTTGCAATGCAACCCTGCAATGCCATGACAACATTCTGTTATTCACTCTGTTCTTCACGTGTCAGAAATATTTGGTTTGCCCAGGGATGGCCACATGACAGGGTAATGTGTATCAACCATCAGGCCTTTGGGAGACAGCAAACTGTCTGGGATCCTTCACCTTAGTTATTTTCTGGCTTGGTGTGGATTGACCTCTTTGAGGTTGCAAGTGAGGAATAATGCACGTTTATAAATGTTTTATGTGAAAGCAGGCAGGAAAAAGTTGGCTTCCCAGAAGTTTCTATAAAACTTTAAAAAACCCCACTCCTTCAACAAACAGCGATGTTGAATTCTAGTGACTTGCCAGCCTTGTTTAGTTTACTTCATACTTTGAATGAAAAGTGTGCCTGGCATGATTCCTGTATAGTGTTGAAGCTACCACAGCTTTGGCTTTCAGTTCATGGGCTGGAGCAGCTGAGTATTGGGATCATCTCTTTTTTTTTGCTTCTGCTGTTACCTGAATTTCTTACCAACCGTAAGTGAAAAAACCACATTTTCTTCACTTTTTTTAAGACAGCCGAAGAGGTAATGAGATTGCATTTCTGATTTTAAATATTTCAGACATTTTCCTCAGTTTAAAGTTTATTTTAGTAGGGGTCACTGTGAAAAGTGGGTTGTTGATTTATAAGCTTTGTTCAGTTAGCCCTCTCTAGGACCATATGCTACTATTCTATGAATGACACATGGAGGCACATAAATTTTTAGTAACTTTCAGATGGTACAGTGAGTTAATCTTGGTTTGAAATTTGCATGTATAATGGATATAGTAAATCTGTTACGTCCCATGTTTTACTCATTTGTTCCTGAAGAGAGATCTACCATTCTACATTCAGTAACCATTGCAATAGCTGTGCATAATTAAAACCTCGAGTTTTCGTTCCCAACTGCAGAGCCTGTAAAAAATTGAGACTATTGTTAGTTGGTTTTTTGTTTAATCCTTTGGTTTTTTTGCATGCCTAGGAATGTGACATCCAAGAGAAGATCAACTTTGAGGTCCGCATGCGGGAAGGCATCTGCAAGCTGCTGGCAGCGAGCACGCAGAAGGAGCAGCTCCTGAGTGCCGTGAAGAGCCTGATGGTTTGCAATGCTCGCATCCGGGCCTACAGGGCAGAGCTGCGGGGCCCGAAGGAGGGGCCCAGCCCGGGCAGGGCTGAGGAGCAGTGAGTAACCCCTCACACTCAGAGGGAGCAGGATGAAGCAGGCATTTACTTACATGAGTTTTCAGCAGCCTGTCTAGGGACGTGGGTTTAAATCCTTCCTTATTTCTTCCCCCATATAAACATAAATTCCTGCTGCCTTAAAGCATTACTTTGTAAAACCATTCCATTATCTTCTTTTTGCTTTAGAACATTAAATACAAGTCATACTTTCCTGGGTAGATTTTATTTTTGACATTAAACTGTAATTCAGTATCAAGTAACACAATAGACATATTTTCTTGATTACCCTTAGCACACAAAAAGGTACCTAGCCAAGTCTGACGGAACAAAACAAAGTCAGAATACAGCTATTTGTATTTTTCATTCTGTCTGTGGTTATCAAGCGTCCTTTAATGATGGCCCCATCGCGGTTAATTGGTACCCTCTGCTGGCCACTTGTGTTAACTACAGCGAGGTGATAAATGCAGCACTCAATGGGAAGAAGCTGAAAATATTCTCACATTATAACTCCTGAAAGAGCTAAAGTATGTATGTTTTATTTGAACAGTGTTATTTTTTTGGTTTAAATGGAATTTATTTGAGGTGCAATGTTGAGAATCATGGGGCAGAGACACTATTGCTTTCAGGTTATTAATTTAATGAAATATCATATTGCAGCTTAGCGTAGAAACTCTGAGTACATGCTGAGCTCCAGTTAATTGTATCTGTAGGAGCAGTTCCACTGATTTTTGCTTTCAGAAATGTTGCCTTATAGGAGAAATTTCTTGGAGGAAAGAGCAGCATTTTCTGTCAACTATTCTGAAAGCTGATTTTGAAAACTAGCACGTAATACGTGTGGCACTCTGCAATTATTGCATTTGTGTTGCTTTTTCCTACTAAGAGAAGGACTTTTGTAGTGATTCATCTTGTATTTATGTTTTTAGCAGTGGAATAATATCAAGTGTGAATATGTGCTGATTTACTCAACTCGTTTTCTTTGATGTCAGCGAGCACAGAATGGTGATGGCACACGTCCAGAGCAGGGCAGGGCTATTTGGACCTGTCTCTGAACAGCTGTATTGTGTGCTTGACTTGTGGCTGCCATGCAGTGCTTGGATTTCTGTCTTCAGAGGTCCCTGAAGTGTCAGTGGAGGTCTTTAGAAGAGATGCACACTATAGAGTTATTTCTCTGTCGTTTAAATTGTGTCTTTGGTAGTTGATAGTCCATTTGGAGTTCTTTTCTTTTGATATTTGCTTCAGATTGGAATTCGTTTAAGGCTTAATTGTGGCAGAGAGAGAAAATTCTAGGGTTTTCTAGGGTCTGTCATCCATGAGTTCTGAAGATATTCCAACTGCCTCTGGAAGTCATGGTACTGGCAGCAGCTAGAAATTTTCATTTCATTAATACAGGAGGAGGCAATTCTTTAAACGATAATAGAACCAATAAATTAAGTTGCATCTTCATTGACGTGTACAGAAGAGAAAAATTGATAACGTATTTGATCCTGTAGGAGCTGGAAAAGACAAGGAAGATGAATCTACTTGTCTTTTAATACTCAGGTTACATAAGCTTTGGAGTAAAATCTTCCAGGGAATTTTAAAAAATGGTGGTGTACCTTCCTTCCAGATTATGCTTAAGAAACTAATGACTCATGTCTTAAACCAGAGATACCAAAATTAACTTTAAAGAAAAGCGTTTGAAATGAGCTATTATGAAAACCCTGACACTTCTTAGTATTTAAAGGGTTGAATTTTAGATGTCTAAATGCACAGATTGCAAATCTCTTTTTTTTTTTTTTTTTTTTTTTTTTGGCAGGTCTTCAGAAAGTGGGACAAAAGACCGGATGCCGTGCAGAGCAAAGGTTGCTATATCAGGTAAGGGGCCGGGTCATCACTTAATTATAGGAGCTAATTAGCTGGACAGTGGCTTGTAATACCAACTATATAAACAAGATGGTATTTTTTAATTGTGTGTGTGGTTCAGAGGCATCAATCCTGTAATGCTTCAAGGGGGCTTGTGCTTAAGTCACACGTGGGCTTTTGAAGATCCTACCTTCTCTTTCCATTCTACTCACAGGGCCTTCCACAGAGGGAAATACTTTTTTTTCTGTCTGCCACTAAACACTGAATGCATTTCAAAGCTAAGTAAGTGTGAGTGTGCTAAAAACTTTTTTCTCCCTACAACGGCAGACTTTGAAGTGGAAGTACAGGGCATGTCTAACAAACTGAGAGCAGAATTATAACCAGTATGCAAATGTTATTTAGGCAATGCAGATTCCATTACTACAGGAAAGGTATAGGGGTATGGCTTCAATGCAGGCCAGTAACAAGGGTGTTTAACAACCATTCCTAGTGGGCTGGTACACTGTTTTCTAGCCTGTTCTCAAACTTCAGCACTGTGGATTTGTTATTGTTTTGTTTGCCTGTGCCAGTCGTGGATGTTACTATATTCAGCATTCCTGTGGCTGTTCTGCCAGCTTTGCTGACAGATCTGTTTGTGCTCCCTGACCTGCTTCATTAAGAGTAAAATAATGTAGAACAGCTCACTGCTGAAACTGTTTCAGTTAATTCTGCATATTTTGATATATCTTTAAGCAAGGTAACTTCTAGTAGAGTGATGAGCACATGGTTCAATAATGTTTTTGCCAGCACAGCTGTCTGCAGAATGTGTATCTGTCTTTCCTCCTTATGCTAGTTGGATGAAAGCATCTGTTTGCCTGTCTGTGCTGTGGTTGCACCTTTCTTCAGATTTGGAGAGCTGTCTGCAGTGAAGACTTGAGGGTCATATAATACACTTCTGCTAACTTTATAAAATCAGAGTTTTTTAAGAACTCTGTTTTTAGTATGATAAACTTGTTCAGGATATGAAAGATTTAGCTCGTTTCTTTTGATGGGATAAGACCATGGGAGGGTGAAATACACCACTTTGTATTCGGTGCTGTCTGTTGATGGTTCTGCCCTGTTACCAACACAGTAGCTCTCAAAGTGGAGGTTATGGCCTCAGAAGTGTGGCACAGATGGAGGTGAAGAGGAGGAAGAACCAACTGCCTCCCAGTGCAGTCCAGCCTGGGAGTGCCTCGCCCCTCCTCAGTTACTCGTGTCAGGAAGCCTGGCCAGGTCCCGCTTACAGCAGGAAAGCCTAAATGTTGTTCTTGGCCTCTGCTGCTTTGTTCTTCCTATAGGTCACCTGTTATTACCTCCTGATTTCCTACTCTCAGTAATCCATCCCCTTATAAATTTATTAGCATGTCATATGGTTAGTACATGCCAGATGACGATTGCCAAAAAAATAGGGCAGTCGTGACCAACGCCTAAAGTTCGGGAAGAGCTGTGCAGGACTACTGAGGAACGAGCTCCTACAGAAAGCAGCTATGTCAGATACTGTGTGGGAAGCGCATTCCTTAATCCACAGTTTTTCACACTTCTATCATTTTTACGTATCCCCCACATTTTTGAATAAATTATGTAATTTGTGTTATTGTACCAATCGATTTTTTTTTTTTTGTCAGAAGACAATACATCAAATGTTTATCAAAAAGCATAATCATAATTTAAAGTAATTTTATAAAGGAATCATTGAGTTTAAATTTGATTAATTGTAGTATTTGAATGTATCCAATTTGCATCCACACAGATTTACAGCTAATGGTAACTGAAATTAAGGTGTGTGAAAATTGATCTTTGTTTTTGATAAATGACAGCTCTTTCAGTCCAAGAATGAATTGAAAGCTGATTTACAAGTATCATGTTAAACTTGTTCAAGGATTGACTGATGATTTTCTGACTAAGGTGTAAATTTTTCAGCTAGCAAGATATTGAAAGTGGCATGTAGAAGTAATCTTTAATCTAGTACTCTAATTGCTAGCAAGGTCTATTGAGCGCATTAAAATTGTCGTTCAGAGTTTGCTATGATTAAAGGTAGAAAAAGCTTTTATTTGTAACTGTTTTCACATGTGAATGTACATTTGAGACCTTTGTATTTTAGGAAAGAAACGTTCTGTCCTTTGACAAAGATGATTATATATATATTTTAAAAGTTTGAGAGAGACTTCTGTAATGATTTTAATGAAACTATTTCTCTTTATAACCCCCTATTTTTAGAAATGCTTGCTATGCAAATGCATCTTTAGAAGTGAAAGGCAGTTTCAGTACAAGGCGATGTATTGATTTTTAGGAAGTCAGAAGTCTAAAGCTGTATGCTGGCAGTTCACTTGAAAGTTCATTAGTTTTCATGAACACTTAAAAATAGATGAATTTGAAAGTTTCGGTATTGAAATAGCTTTTAAAATAAGATGTCTCATAATAAAAAATAACTGAAATTTGAATTTTTCATTTAACATCTGAGACAGAGTGACTATATGCAGTTTCACTTCAATCAACAAGAAGTTTTGTGGGTAAACCCCTGTAGGAATACATGACAATCTGATGCCAAAACACTGGCACCATTTTGCATCTTAGCATAATGTCTGTGGATTTTTCCATCAGCCTCGTACGAAGACAACTTTGGAGTCAGCAATGCTTCTTCACAACAATATTGAAGATTTTTGTCACAAGTCAACTGAGCTGGTGCTGTTCGCTGCTGCCATCATGTGTCACTTAATATATTGCATAAACTTTTAAACAGCACCCTTGTACTTCAGAAACCAGCTTTGCATTTGTAAAGCATTTGTCTTTTAACTGGGGACTCATAAAAAACATTGTGTCTTAACCTGAGTCCTCGAAGCTGGAGGAAAATGTCGCTTAATACTGTGTTGGGTTTAGTAGATAAATTGGAAAATTTATGGAAGAAAATACTTTCTTAATATTAAAATGACAGGCATGATTTAAAATAATGGTTCTGTAATTGCCTCTCTGCTATGGTTCTGAAGTAGAAGGATATTTTCGAGTTAAAAGAAAAAAGATTTCTAAACTCTTTTTATGCCGACTAAGACAATTCTCGCCGGGAATGTGATTACAAGTGGTATTTTCTCTGTGGTTAGCAAAAAAAGGCTGAAGTGTTTGCAGTATAAGTCTTTTCATTAAAACAGGAAGGTTTTCCTCTTGCAGTGGGATGAGTGGTTTCCAGCACAAGGCAAGCAGGGTTTTGGTTTACATCTATGCATAATAATGGGCTCAGAGAATACCTCTCAGAATTATGTTACTCAGCTTCTCTGAAATGTTATTTCAGGTACTTTCAAATGAGATTTAAAATATTCTTCATTCTAGCACATTATCTAAGTCGAAATGACACTTTAAGTTGAACTAATTATTGAATTTTCTTTTGATGTGGATAATAAACTCTGAATAATTATGCTGTTCTTTGGGTGGAAGGCCCTGTTACCACCAGAACATCAGAAAAAGAAACAAACTTTTTGTAATCTGTTTTGATCACAGATCTACAGTATTGACTATAACTTAATTTCCCTACCTTCTTTTTTCCCCCTTTAGGTATTCGAATACCATTAATGTGGAAAGGCTCTGATCACTTCAGCAATAAAGAAAGTATGTAAGATGTAATGAATTACTCTGATAAGCAATTGCTTATGCCTGTAAATTTAAACGGAATGAGGAAGTTCATACTCATTTCAACCCATTTTTTTAACCTTCCATTAGGTCCATATTTTACTCTTTGTTGTGTAAATGCTGGTAATTTGAAGTTGCTGGTTGTAGCAAGCTGAGTTAGTTCAAAGTCCTGCGGTTCTCTGTGTTTAAACCCTGCTCTCCAGAGTCCACCTGAGGAAGAATTCCAGAGGAAGCAACAGAAAAGTGTTACATTAAATAGTTAACTGAGAAACTTCTGATTAAACACATTGTTCCACGTCTTGTCTGCTTTTGAGAGAGTATATTGGAGGCTGTTTCCAGTGGGAAATTTAAATGAAAGTTGACTGTTGGTGTTGAGTTTATTATTGGATAGCCTTCAAGTACATGCATTTTGCTGTGTCATGGAGATTAATCCTAAATCTGTTCCAGCTGTCACCTGGCATTGATTTCACTTTGATTTTCGATAGGGTCAGAGGTGCAAAGCATGGCAAAATAGTCTAATCCTATGTAGCACATTCATAAAATGATACAGACTTCGGATCAAATGTTTTTGGTTTTTTTGTAAAGTCAGTTTTGCTAAACAAAATTACATTTTTACCAACGTTTTTGAAGTTGCTAGCACACACTATACCTGATTACTCAACTTTTTTTTTTTTTTAAATCCTAATAGAAATAGGCATTTTTTTCCCTTTGTGTATGTTGTTCTACCTACACAGCAACTTTGATAGGTCAGTCGTCATAAAATCCTACGATGAAAATTTCTGGTGGGAAGAATTTGAGGGCAATTCCTTAGTGGTCTGAATGACCATTTTGTGTAGTTTTGCTTACTGGAAGTGTTTAGTGTTGTGTCGTGCAATGTGGCTAATGAAAGCTTTCTCTGGCTCTCTCCAGAATCACAGCGCTATGCCGTGTTTTGTCTGTTCAGAATGGGAGCTGAGGTTTTTGATACTGAGGTGACTATTGTGGATAAAGCAATAACAGATATCTGTTTTGAAAATATAACCATATTGTGAGTATCGTTTACTTCTGTCGAATGAAGTACAAATATTGCTGTTTTCTTTTGCAGGTGGATGTGATTATGAATGAGATTGGCTGAGGTCCACTAGGTTTTGCTGTGGGCAAAGGAATCAGTAGAGGCTCTGTTCATTTTAGTGGGTGGAGCATCTCCATCTCTGGAAGGCTGGTTTTTGTGTATGAAATGATGCTGGTTGTAGATGTGCCAGTTGATCTGTGTTTCTTTTCATTTTTGCCCCGCTGAAGCATTTTTCTTTATATAAAGACATAAACGAACTTACATCTCTGGGGGACAGCATTAAATTAATGCTAAAACCTGAAAGCATCATGACAATAGAGGTGTAAATGTTGCACTCGGTGTTTCAGTGTTACCCTGTCCAGCAGGTTACAGTCTCTTTCCTCATGTAACACCTTGTGTTCTGTCACACCTACCTGAGCGTGTGCTTGACGCCACTCCCTGCCTTTATTTTTTATATCCACAATTTAGAGTCTGTCTCCTGTGAAAGACTGACTGGAAAGCTAGAACTACCTAAAACTTTAAATCAAAGATCCTGAAAACTGAGTTTAAGTCGAATTTTAAGCTCTCTTAAACACCTGTCCAAGTGAAGAGTGGGGACAAATATTTAAATCTACTCCTTCAAAGACATGAGACTTAACCATTAAAATTTTCTGTAAAACACTGGAACAAAAGCAGAAAAGGCACCCTAACTTGCCTTGTATCCCTGGAGGCGTAGAAAGACTTGATATAAAAGCTTTTGGGATGATTTCATTATGGCACCTGTGTAATGACATGATTTGTACCTGAAAGATGAGGTTAGGCTTCTGGTTTGATGACTAAGCTTGAGAGCAAGAGAATCAGTAGAACTGAAAACTGAGAAAGGCTGTGGGCCAGAGGATGAAGCAGTAGGTAGTCAAGTTGTGAATGACAGATTTTATTAGATAGCTTTTTTTTTTTTTTTCAGTAATTTGAAGGGGATGGGGCGCAGCTAAGATATCCTTAAAACAGTTCAATCTGATTTAGGACCATAGGGAGGCTTAGGTTTTCAATCATGGGATTTTTGTGTAACAGTAGAGGGCAGATTTAAGTGTGTTTGAATGTGTTGCCTGTGTATTTCCATAACATGGGGCTTTTTTCCATTTTTAACCTAAACGTTGAATTTCCTGTTTGTAATTGTTTATGGTGCAATTATAACATCCATCTCCTGACCTCAATGCTAAGTTACTGCTGTGTACTCTAGTCCTTAATTCCGTATTAACGTCTGTCTGCGCCTGAATCCTATGGCATTGCTTCCCTTGGTTAGAAATGTGTTATTTAATCTATAAAGTAGCAGCAGCATTCCTTGGCTCCGTGCACAGTTTGTTAACAAACACTCTGAAATTTTCTCCTCCCCCACTTCAGTGATGAAGCAAGCCCAGATTTCCAGGTGAAGGTTGAAGTGTATAGCTGCTGTACAGAGGAGTCTTTATATATAACAAACACTCCTAAGAAACTGGCAAAGAAACTTAAAACGTCCCTCAGCAAAGCCACGGGGAAGAAACTCAAAGCTGCGCTGGAGGAAGACAGCACTGAACCCCTTTTGCCTGCTGACCCAGTCATCCAGTAAGCCACATGTATTGATATTCTGGGTTTTAGAGCTTTTAAAATAGAAATAGACCAAATAGATTGTAAATTTTTGGCCAACTGCCAAGAAACCAGTTCTTTCTCTGGTTGCCCAAGTGAAAAAAAATTTACATTTTAAATAGGAAATGAGAAAGTAGGTGTGAATTCCCAGCATGTCGCTGAGCCTTGGGGCCTGGTTCTGATCCTGAAACACACGAGCAGCCTTTATCTTTGTGCTCCACAGCCAGCCAGCTGGTAAATCCACTGTTCTTTGCAAACTCCATAATATTTTCAGTTTGTGCTCTAGAGGAAGTCAAGCTTGTACAGTCTGTCTGTGTCTCTCTGTCCATCTACCTCTCCTCCTCCCCCCTTGCCCGTTTACTTCCTCCCCCATATTATTTTTGCACCTAGCCAGTGTTGCTCATACTTGACAGACAGGTAGATATGTCTAAAAGTTACAAGTTGTGTGAAATAACAGAAGGTGTGTATGCAGGCCAGAGAAACCACTCCTGTACCCTCTGCCCAAACTCCACTTGCCAGCTTTTCAGTAAAACTCTGGGCTGCCAAAGGCACTTTATGGTTACAGGCTGCTTAACAGGGGATTTCTTAATTGACTTGAGCACAGAACGGTTTCCAGTGTTCATAGGCCTAAGTGCTGTTCCCAATAATTTACCTGTGTCCTTTTAAAAATTAACTGCCTACTAATATTTTCCAGCTACTTTAATTTCATTGGGATTTAAGCAGGCCAAATACCTAATTTGCAAATACTAATAGCATTGGTTTATTTTATTTATTGATATTTTTTTAGAAAGCAATTTTTTCAAGAAATTACCTTTTTTTGGGCAGCTGACAGTAAAGAATCAATGCTTAATTCTTGCCAGGTGTTGAGTGTAGTCTTAGTCTAGCTTCATATATCTGTTTGCTGGGATTTTAAAAAGAAGCGTTCAAGCATATTCTATCTTTGTAGAACTGATATTACTGTAAACCGATATTACTGTTTGACTCAAAAATAGACATCCAAGAGATCTTATCCACGGAGCAAAACAAATTTTATCACTAACTTTCCAGTGGGTTCCACCTAATGACAATGTATTTTTCAATCTGCATCATGTCAGGTGGCTGTGCTTTCCACCAGCTTCAGCTGGGCCATGACACGCTATCATTAGACACAGCTGGAATCAGATATAACCACTGGCTTCTTTGCTCGAATATAGATTGCCTGGCTTTTAAGGAAGAAGCACCAGTAGACAATTTAAACAGCTGCCTCCTCCCCTGGGTTTTGCTTTTGGTTTCTCAGTTGAATTTTCCTTTCCTCCATCTTGGAAGTTTGTTGTTTCTGCTGTAGATAATCATCTCACAGTGACTATTACTTTCTTAACACAATTAAATGAACAATGAAGTGTTTAACGATGGCTTTGCTGGGTGATTAAAGTAGTTGCTTGGAAAGAAATGGGTTATTATAGGCAGAAAATAAGTTGTCAATTTTTTTTATGGGTTCCCACTAGAATTTATATTACTTAGACCTTGGTATGTAGCCCTTATAAAGGGGAAGAGACTGCAAGATTACAAGAGATCTTTCAAGTATTCCCTGAGAGTTTTACCAGTCCAGCAGGGGAAATTAAACTGCAACAAAAAAGTGAACTTTCTATATTATGCGAACACCTTTTCTCTGTAGATTTCATTTGTACAACCCTCTTTCTTTTCAGTGCACACATGAGTGAAATTCTCCATTTTCCAAAAACTCTGTGATCCCTCTGTTTCGAACTTCTTGGCTTAGAAATCTCTCTGGTTAGTGAGGAAGCTGTCAGACTTGGAGCTTCTTGAAAAAGCATAGTGACAAAGGGCTTGATTGGTTGCTTAGGTTGGTTAATTTGAGTTATACTGATATTCTCTCTTAATATCCCTCTTTTAGTTTCTGTACAGTCTTTTGCCTGCTTAGTTTTTCGATTCTAGCTTAAATATTATTTTTTTCTTTTTACATTTTTTAATAGAAGAAAGAATTTTCAGAGCTGTTTTACTATTAAATGGCAGGTTGCTCTTTGGATAAATCACTGGAGAGTCTCCCTCAAGTGCCTGTTTATTCCCTTGCAGAGCTGGCCTACACATGCACTGGTTGTTGTGTTTGGTGTATTGTCCTCTGCTGGGCTGAAGGTGCAGCAGCTTCCGTGTCCTGTGTTTGAGTTGGCAAGTCCCCAGTGATATTTTGCTGGAAGTACACAGTCTAATCTGGTGGCCTCACTTTTATGGTTGGGTTCTTGTTGGTACCTGAAGGTTATATTTGGTTTTACCGTCTATTATTTAAGATCTGATTGGAAGGGGAGCATGTTGAATTTTTTTTTTTTTTTCCTCACAAGTCTTCCACTCACTCCTTCACTCACACTGAATGAATGAACTAAGATTGGGATTTCTAACATCGGGTTTAATATTCAGGAACAGATTCTGGAATTGAAGATGTCTTCATTAACATACATTGATAGAGTGTTATAGTTACACCTTCCCACACCGGGGTCTGTGTGGAAACTTCAGTGCCTGTGTCTCCTGATCAGTAAACAGATTAAACAACGAGCCTTTGCCACAGGCATGTTGTGGAGATGAGCTGATTTTTTTTTTCTTTTTAAATGAAGTTGTTACATGGAAAAATACTACAGATATGCAAAGTACTGAATGAGATGCAGCAGGCAGATTATTCTCTGTTATACAAAGAAACTGCCATTTAAGGCAGTTAGCTAATTCTGTGAAATGCAGAGGAAAAACACAGTCAACAATCCCGATTAGCCAGTTAAATCTGAAAAATATTTGTAGATAAAACTTTTCTAAATTCTATTGCAGCTGCCTGAAAGGAATGACTTGTATTTTAGAATGAAAATGTTACTGTGAAGCATATTTTAAAAGTGAAGTAGCTATTTTTTTTGGCAAGGTTGTTGTGGTAATTAGTCATGCTTTAGAAAAAAAAGTAGCTTTAGAATCAGCACAGCAGCTTTATCTGTGAGAAGAAACTGAACTTTTTGGTACAGTTTAAATAGAATGGTAATGCATTGCTCAACTGCGTGGTCAAACATAATCAGTGGAGAATCTTTTGTTAGGGAACAGTCTAGCAGGGAATATATACAAATGCTGATGAGTTTTTGTTCAGATTGCCCTCTTGAAATGCTTCATAGCAGTGGTTTTTCACCCAGAATGTTATATTGTATTTAATTTTCTCTTTGTTCCCTGGAGACAGATACATAACAGACCTCCCCTCGAACAAACTTCCTACTTTTCCTCCTCCCCTTTCATTAGGGTTAGGGGGAGGTAGACATTCTCCTTGTTTATCTGCAGAGCCAAAGGTCTGAAAACTGTATGTTCCCACTGTGCTAGTAGGAAAAATAAAATTTGAAAAATACTTAGAAATACTGGAAAACTATTTCTGGTGATCTTAGTTCAATAGTGTCTTCTCAGCTTTTACACCACCAAGCTTTATGTTCTACTGAAGCTATTTTAAGGAACTTGTGCTAGATCCTGTTGTGGAGAGTAGTTAGTGATTTGGAGAGGTTTGTTTTCTTGTGAACTTTGTTCTAACTGCCATTAGCCAGGTGGAATTCTTACTGCATTGCTGGACTGTAAATCTGTTACTCGGTCTGATGAGTATTTTAGGGAAAAGGTTAAACGTACTAAATTTATACCAGTTTATTCCAAGAATTGCATTCCACAATTGCACTGTGCTGAATTGTAAGAGTGATACTTTTTTTCCCTAGGCAAAATACAAAACTAAGATAAAACCTTCTGAAAACTGTAAGCCCAATAACTGAAAAAAAATCCTTTATGCTACAAAACCGACCATAGGATTTCTGCACAGATTTCTGCATGTGAATAATCAATCTGTTGGATCCTATTCAAAATACATCTATAAGTAACTGATTTATAAAGTGTAGTCTGCATAGGCAAGGCAAAAGAGCAGGGCAACATGGAGAAGCAGCATAAAGCCTTTTAATTTTTAACCTGTATTTTCAGATAAAGTTTGTCATCTGTTTTTCTATTAACTATAGGAATTTTGGAACCTATTACCAAATCTAATTGCTTTAGGCCTAGGAATAAGAGCTGTAACACTATTGAAAGTAACTTGGTGTCTGACTAGAGGAGAGAGGTGCTTTGAGCATCCGGAGTGTGCAGAGGGTTTGGATGGCACAGCCTTTACGCCTGGGCTTGGCTGCTGCTGGCTCTCCAGGAAGCACGAGCCCAGCTCGGAGGCAGTGGCCACACGAGAAGGCTCCCAGCCAGCAGGTCCCAGAGAGGAGGCAGCAGAAAGAGTTGTAATGAATGATGGCATTGGCCTGGAAGTTGTACAGTGGGAGGAACTGGAGGTACACACATGGAGGAGATAAGGATACAGGATGGAGATGAACAGACTGTGGAACAATGTTTGTTTACAAGGAGAACCAGAGACACAGGAGTTGTGTGGGAAGAGGTTGGGGGTGGCAATCTGTGGTCACTGACAGGTGCTGCCGTGCACCTTGGTGCTCCCTTGTACCCAAATGTGGTATCTCAGGCGTGTCTAGACTCCCTTTAATCACTGCCCGAGCAACATGAGGCAGAAATGTCCTAAATGTGCCTTTTCTTTCACATTTAGTGGAGCAAAGTACAGTTTGCTAGCGTACACCACTTTGGGGCTGGAAAGTGCTGAGGACAATTTCAGGACCCACAACCTTACCATTACAGGAAATGGTAAGTACATATGGTACCAATTTAAGGAAATAAAAAACCAGTAACATTTTGCATTAAACTCTTGTAAACTAAAGAGCTTAAAGAGATTATTTTTCTTGATACTCAATATAGAACAGCTTTAATAAAATATTTAACGGCTCTAAAGCAGGCATCTGTACACAGCTGAATAAACTATAAGTTGAGTAAAATTTCAAGTCCAGATGAAAATTTAATTCTTTTGGGAGTTTCTTCTGTCATTTGCATATCCATCTTATGTGAGTTGTAGTTATATACAAATTATTTCCCCTTCCTCACAACCGAGGAAGGGTATCAGAATGAAGAACAGCTTGTTCCTCTGTAGTCAGAAGGAAAGAAGAAAAATTGCTTCAGTTTGGTGAGGTTGTTTGAGGCCCGGGTTTAACACACGACTTAAGTGTATGTGCTTGCAGTCTGTGCTGGCTGCTGTCCTTCAGCTCTGGGGCAGCACGAGTTGGGAGCAGTTCAGCACCGTGGGGGACTGATTATGCTGCAACTGGTGGTGGTGTTTTCACTTTTTGGTACTTTGTCCATTATTTTCTGCAAGGACAGCCCCTCCCGTAAGTCATCCTCCAACTGTTAACTTAAGGCATGGGACTTTCACTGTTGCTTCTGGGAACTTAAATCATTTACTGGGGTAAACTTGACCTCAAAGGGAATTTCCTTCCTTACGTTTCAGTAATTCTGAACAAGTACAGATTTGAAGATTTATGGGGCATTTATTTCTTGAAATGTTGGATGAATAATTCTGAGTACCTTTGATATTTGTAAGCCTTTCTTTATTAGTACTTTATATTCCTCTTGAAGTTCCTTTTTCTGACATTAATTTACATAATTTTGTCAGGTGAGAAAGGACATACCTGGATATTTTGGTTCATCACAAGCATTTCTAAACCATGACCAAAGACAGAGTCACATTAATGGAATTTTGCATTACCTACTTCTAGTTACAGAAGAGAAAGCCCATTGCATAGTGGAGCTGAGCGATTCCAATTCATTAGAAACTCCTTGGAACCCTAAATGCTCTTCTGGTGCTGAAGGCAGAAGTAGATACAAATTCCAAGCCTTATTGAAACAATCTGAAGCAAAGTGCTCATGTATAAATATAGCCGTGTGCCAGAATGGGATGGGCTCAGGGATCATACTGGATGAGAGGGTCAGTGTACCTACCTTTCCAAATGTTTTAGCTCTGAAATGAGCTATATTTTGTGTAAAAAAACTCTTTTTTGCAGAACAATATTGCCATTTTTACTTGAAATTATTTTGGAATTTACTATTGTTTTTCGATTAAAAAACAATTCCCGAAGACTAAAAATCAGTTTTAGTCTAATCCTACAGGATTAAATCCCTTTTCTTAAAATACAAAAATATGCTTATTTACACTCATGATCTTAATGTAAAAACAGATGTAGAAAGCTAAACTGTATGTTATGGGCAATTGTTCAGAACTGAGTGTTTGTCTGCCTTCTGCCTTTTCCTTCCCCCAGAGGAATCCTCTTTTTGGCTGCCCCTGTATGGAAACATGTGTTGCCGTTTAGTTGTCCAGCCCTCCTGCATGGCCAGGGATGTGATGGCAGGATTTCTAAACCAGCAGGTAAGAAGACCTTGCTTGTGTTTGCATCCTGGGCTGTTAATAGCTGTCACTAAGAGTCAATTGTCAAAACATTTGCTTTTACCTGAAGTGGTTTATTGAGAACTGTTGTTCTTTCCTGTTCTACCTAGAGCAAGGGGGAAACTCTCTCACGGCTGCATTCACAAACGGGGCCTTCAGTGGCTGAGCATGGAGAAATCAATGTTTCCTTGGCATGAATGATGTAGGCTATTAGTAAAGATCAAGTACAACTCTTGTTTCGGAGTTGGTTTGCACTGGTACTTGAGGGCATCAGTCCTGATAATCCCGCGGCTCTCATCCTTGTACATATCCCTTGTTGTGCTGGCACAAGAGTTCATATCACAGCATGGTGGATCAGGCTGGTGAACCGAGCCATATTCAAACTCATCCCCTCAGAAATGATTCATGTGAACTCACTTTACTTCTCTATTTTGGTTCGTTGCACAACTAGGCATATGGGAATGTGATAGCAGAGGGCCAGAGGGTCTGGGTCATTTGTCAGGAGGGCTGAATTACAGGCTTGAAACTGGTTGTGAAACTGTCATGCTTTTATGAAAGCTGTTCAGAAAATTCATTTGAGAAAGTGGAAATTCTAGACAAATGTCTTTGCTTGACATTTGTTGAATGTACCGTGTATTTCCAAAGTGTAATACTCTCTTTATTTCTATTGTGCAACTGCTGTAGCTAATAAAGGTGCTTTCTTTTTTTACAGTAGACACCAGATCTAGATTTCATTCTGTGTGAACCAGCAGATTCTGTACTGTTAGTGTCACATGGCAGTAAATCTGCAAAAACTGTAAAACACCAGAAGACATTTAAAGTAGTGCTAATGTTTCAGAAATCAGTGACTGCAATGTTCTGTAACAGAAAGTCTTTGTTGTAAGAATGAGTTTGGTATGGCTAAGTTTTGGTCACTCAGGGCTGATATGTGTACACCTTGTAATATGATTCTGTTTTAGGTTTCTGTTTGGCAATTTCTGACTCCTTCTTCCCTTTAGCAAATGGTAGGAGGTCTAACGAGCTGGAGGAGGCTGTATTGTGTACTGAGAGGTGGCAAACTCTTTTGTTATTACTCACCTGAAGAAATTGAGGCTAAACTGGAGCCAGCATTGACAGTTTCCATCAACAAGGTAAAATTGGTTGTATGGGGATTTATTTTTTGGTTGTTGGGGTTTTTTAATTTATTTTATTATTTTGGGGAACGTTCTTTTTGGTTTAATAAATATGTGCAGTCATTTGGGCTCTACGCTGCTGGTGTGCAGAGTGTCTTATAGGCAGAATGAGGGTAGGATGTGCTTCAGTGAAATTTGCAGTCCCCCAACAGGAACAAAACATTCCTTAGCTGTGGATGTAAATTCCTTCTATTGCATTAGGCTGGTTAGCACAGAGGCAAAAAGGAGGGTGTTTTTCTATAGGACAAGTAATAGCTTTTTGTATGACAGTTCTGTAGGACAGCCCTTGGAAATGTATTGCGTACAGTCCCCCAGCAATGCTCTGGTAGACTTTTGTCCTCAGCAAGGTGGAATTCCAACAAAAGCTTTTTTGTTGTTATGTGTTATTTAGCCACAGTCCTAATTAGAAGGAGAGCTGGAAAATTTTTCAAAATATTTTAGTGCCTTAAAATAAGCTGCTTTTCTTAATGCTGGTTTTGTCCAGGGCACAATAACTTTGGAAGCTCTGTTCTCTAGGATGACATTATTGCTGTTTTTCATGCCCTGATTGAAAAGCCTAGGTTTAAAACATGCATTTAAAATGTTGCTTACTATTTGGCCAAAGAAACAGTAATTAATCTGAAATAATATTTAAATTAGTACTGTTATTGGAAAGACCTTCTAGAATGGCAAGCATTAGAGAGAACAGATGCTCTCAAAAACTGGTTTTGGTGCGGGCTTCAAGGGTTAATATCCCATAAGGATGGGCAGAGGAATTCAATGTTATTTGCAATCACATAGCTGGGTTCATCTTACATAAGTAACTGGACACATTTGGAAGCTGTGTTAAGCACAGGTCACTGTGGATTGCGCTGCTGCGCTGCCGTGAGCGCTCGGTGCCAACACTAATTCCAAGGGAAGCATTCCTGGGCCCGGCCGCTCGCTCAGCTGCCGCCGCTGCGTTGTGCCAGGGCAGGCACGGGGACAGCTGACGGAGCGGCTGCACGGGGCAGTCAGGGGGGTTAAAGTCAGTTCACCTGGGGCAGGAGGAGGCTTGGCTTCCACTGTGCTTCCCTTTAATCAATTCTCTTACCCAGCTCGTTACATGGCTGCACAAATGCTGGTGTGGTGCAGGCACGGGGCTCAGCTACGACTGGGAACGTGAGGGGGCACGGGGTGACAAAGAGCTGCTTCTTCCAGCAGCAGTGTCAGCTTTTGGTGGCTTGAGTGTTCCTGGGAGAGATGGCTGCGTTCTCCCTCAGAGCGAGACTGGTATAGAACCCGAACACTGAAATGGGTCATAACAATGTGACCTCTTTGTGTTAGGATGGTTTTTTTAATTGATAAGATTGAAATTGATTCCTTAAATAAAAATACCTTTTTTCCTAGTGCTATTTTTTCTTCCAACTGTTCATGCATTTACATTAAATAAATATGTATACTGTGATATATATTTAAGCAGGTTTACTTGCTTACCTCTTCAGTCACTTTCAATTTCACTAGTCAGCCTCTGCCGTAATTCTGCTTTCTAGCTGTTCGCAGAATCAGTTAAGAAATGGTAAACTTCAGTAAATTATAGAATGACTAAATCGTTCTAAAATGTGACAGGAATATTTTTTTTAATTATCTATCAGGCTGCTTCATATCTTTCCTTGGAGTTCTCTGTTTTAGTCTAAATCCTAATTTTACTTTTCCTTTTAAAATAACCGTATTGTACTAAGATATTTTGCTCCTCTGAGTAACCAATGCACTTAGAACCTAAAATCCAGCTTGATAAGCCTTTGCTGAGAGACTGTCCTTATGTTTGCAGGGTATCCTTAAAGCTAACATGTAGAAAGTACATGATTTATGTATCTTACACCATTTTACAAAAATGTCAGACTGCTGGAGAATGACAGTGAATCTTTCTTCAATTTAAATTAAAACTAGAAAAAAAAGAAAACGCAATTGAAAACATATTTGGATACTTTACTACTTAAACAGTTTCTCTTGAAAATAACTTAATGCCTGCAGATATTTTTTGATTCCTTTGTTATGAAATTTCTCTTACGGATTAAATGAAAGCAGACTAATCATATGGGCTTGTCTGCTACATGTTGTTATAGAAACAGCAATTTTGAAGTGAAAGTTGAGATTGAACATCAACTCTAGACGTTCTAACTAAAATCTCTTCGGGTTGCATATGTGGCATTTTCATTTGTAATGTGAAGCTGATCCTTTACATGTAATTTAAAGATACTTTCTGAGAAGTAATGAAATCATCTGGATTTATGAGAAATTCTCTGGAAAATGTTCACACCGATAGCTGTATTTCCCATTCCCTTTGAATTGAGACTTGAAGAAGCCATTAAGACCAGCAAAGTCATTACTTCAACTTTAGATGACTTCACTGCTACTGCTGTTGAGCAAGAATGGTTCTGCAGTTCCTATTATGCAAGTGCTACTGTTATTGTTCCAGCTAAATGTGATTATAACATATTATATTGCACAACTAAGTAGGAGAAGAGAAATTATATTTTCTGTAGCAAAGAAAATTTACTGGAATCCAATTTGAAGAAATATTCTTTATGGGCCAGTTCCTCAATTTTTTTCAAGTTTTCTTTAGTTTGAAATGAAAAATAAAGGCCTAGCCTACACCTGGTAGCTTAGCAAACTGGTACATGGGCCAGCAGTTCATGCTAGTTGCTCAGTGTTTGGAATACATAATCTATTGTGTTTGGCTCATAAATTATAAAACTTTTATTGTGCCATGGATGCCTGAAGCTTGAGGAATTCTGAGATGTTGCTTGTAGTCCCTGGCATATTTTATCCCTGCAGTCTTTGTCCTGGGGCCTTGCAAGCTCCGGGCTCTCTCCATGCTTGTGCTGATTGCTGAGGGGAGCAGGGTGAAGAGCAAGCGTTTGCAGCCACAGGCTCGGGGTTCATGGGAACACTGCTGAGCAGTGCAGCAGGAGTGGAGGGACAAAATCAATCTGGAGTTACCTTTAATGACAGTCCTTGGTGGTACAGCTGCTCTGGCTAGGTCAGGAAGAGGACTTTGTTGGAAAATGTGGCAATGGTTGCAGCAGCATAACTTTGAGGGAACCACGCATATTTCTAGGGAACCAGGGAATTCGTCCTTGGGCTGGAGCAGAGGAATATGGATATGAGTTCTTGACCATGTGAGCTTTTAGGGAGCCAGCAACATGAGCAATATTCACTGTACCTGTTCGGGAACTCCAGCATGGGGACATGAGATCAGCCCTGAAAATATCTGTATTCCCTGTAGTAAGGACTTTGTCCTATTGGTTGGCTTAGAGAAGCCTTTGTACCTGTGAAAATATATTGGAAAAGCACAGACTAGTTAAGGGCCTCCAAATGTCTGGTATCTCACATCCAGAGAGTTTAGTCCTGCAGTTGCTTGAAAGAGGTTGTGGATGCAGGCAGGGGAAGCAGACAGAACACCCGGATCCTTGTAGCACACACGCTCAAATGGAGTGGTTTGAAAGCTGCTTTATTGGCTCCCTGATGCTTCACAAAACGCTGACTGGTCATATATTGCTGTCTCCTTCTCCACGTTTTCAGCTGCTGCATTGCTCCCAAGATCAATGGCACAGATACCCTAATACTGCTTGTCCATGTCATACTCACACACTGTACTGACCAGCCAGTGGCCATGAGGATGTCACATGAGTACAAGCTCACAAAACAAGGAAGGGACAAAATATCAGCTAATAGACTGAATTTGGTCTTCTGCATTAATGTGTTTGAAAGCCATAATTTCAAATTTAACCATATTTCCCTACTTGCCTAAAACAAACTTCATGGAAATGATTAACATTACACCAACACTTGGACAGGTTATACTTGTTTCCAGTGTTGTACTGTTTTTTCTTGGTTTATTTTTTTGTTGTAAAAACATGAAGGGAGTTTGTTATATGTGATTTGATTTGTTTAATCTTAAAATAGATACACAGAACTGGGTCTCTAGGTTATTCAATATTTTTCTTAAGAACTGTAATTTGTTCTGATGTCTTAAAATGGTCTTTATAACCAGTGCTTCTTAGTGTGTCAGGACTGGCTTAGCCAGGAAAATGTTCAGCAGTAAAAAAGTTCTCTCTCTTTATCTCTGTGTCTTCTTGCTTAAAATTTGAGCTTTCTAGAGAGGTATTATCAGGCATGGAGATTTTATTTATGGGGAGAAATATAGAATAAGGTTGGTACCTTATATACCATATATTTTTCCCTTTTAGTCTTTCCCCATCTTCAAAGAAATAATCTTTTGCATAAAGAATATAAAACTGCCTTCAGCTTCCCCATAAAGTCACTTGAGTTCAAGATTCAGCTGTTTTCCTGTTGCCATCCACCGATTGTTCTGGTCTTTATAGTTGCTATAGCAGAGTTGGTTCAGGTTTTTTTAGAAGACTGGGAAAGATATCATTACGACATGGTAAATTAAAGCACTTTTTGTTGGTTTTTCTGTTTGTTTTGGTTTGATTTTAATAGGTTTATGTTGGTTTGGGTTTTGTTTTTATTAGGTGGAACTGGGCATGTCATGTAATTCTCCCAAGCTTGGTAAATTCATCAGCCCATTGCTGTAATGGCATCTTGTATGACTCCTGAAATATTCAAACATCAGATATAGATTGTTGCTTGAGGATTTATCTCCTTTGAATAATACCACAGTTGTGGGATAAAACCTGCAGCAAACATCATTAAATAAACTTGTGTGTATGGTATGCTTGAAGTTCTTACCTGTCAAATGTTAATCTATTTGATTTCATTTTTTTGCTGGTATCTATGGTTACCTGAGTTAATGGGATATAGAGCACTTACGGATGAATTACTTCATCTCCTATTTTTAGACAGAAGAATTTAAATGAGCATATCCATCAGATATGCTACAAGCAGCTGTTGGTATTTCAAATGGTTACTTCAGTAATGCATTTAAAATCTGGGGAATGGTCTGTAGAATAATTTTTGTTTTTCTGAGTATCGGAACTAGGCTTATCCCCATGGGATCCCATGCGTAAACTTAATTTCTGTAGGTGTGTGTTTAATGCCTTTAGCAGATGTTTGACATTTGGTTGAGTTGTGTAAAAGGGAACTGGTTGTTCTGTCCCCACTGTATTTTGAGGAATGCCCCGAGGCCACCTTTGTGGTCAGATTCACTGTCCATCCAGACAGGAGGTGTTCGAACGCAGCCCTGGCTGATTTGTTGGCTTCCTTCAAATCCTGGGCGCTGCCCATGCCAGGAATATCCTTGTGTATTCCTGCCCAAGGCAGGGGGGCACTGCACGGTCTTGCTCTATGTTTGGTGTCCTCGTGTCCTGCCGGGGCTCTGGGGCTGGCCGGCTGCAGGGGGCCGGCTGGCGCCCGGGCACCAAAACTCATTACTCTGCTCTCCTGGGCATGCCAGAAATCCTCTCAGGAGCAGTGTTGTAATGGGCTGCTGCTTGTTCAGTCAGGTCGAGTTGCATGTGCAAAGATATTCCCCGGGCTTCTGCTTTACTTCTGTAAATAAAGTGATGTTAATTGTTTTAATTTGCTCATCATGTTGTGGTGAGCAGCAATGTTGACCAGTTGTGTTCTGGAATTCTTTTGTTGTGTTTTAGCCAGCCTTAAAACTTTTAGCATTTTACACACACACAAAAATCGCTGTTGGGGCTAAGTGCTTTTTTTTTATTGTAGTAATGCCATAACAAAGAAAGCAAATACTCTGAAAATACCACTGGATCTAGTCTAGAGCAATTGAACTACGTCCCTGAACAGAAGGAGAAACCTTGGCTCTAGCAGTGCTGCTGTGTAATCTGAGAGCTTTTCTAACTCCAGCTGAAGAGATTTTATAGACTTGGGTTACACTTCTTGGGTATATATACACATTTAATTATTTCTGTGTAGCTCTCCCTAATTAAGGTAAAACTAAAACGTCTATTTTTAAATGGCAAATAGTTTTTTTTTTCTATTAGAGCAAAATCTTGTTCTAGTAGAACTGTATGGGTTACTGCCACCCTTTAAAGATGGCCTAGGTAAGTTTCTTTTTAATTTTCCTGTCACTATTGTATTAGCCCTGAATGTCCTGATGCACTAAGATGAACATAAAATGGATGCAAGTTTACAATGCAGTGGGTAAACAATGGCCCACAGAAGTACAGTAGGAGGTGTAAATAGTAGCTGTAATAACATGGTTGTCCATCTGAATCGTTCGGAGGAAAGGAACTGCTTGCTGTTATTGTAGATTATTCCCTAAGCTGCTGTGGAGAAGAGCGAGCAGTGAGAGATTAGCTGGGGAAGGTGGAGGGAGGGGTAACACAGAATTACAGTACATTCTGTAACTCAGGACTGAACTGCGATAATGGTGCTCTATTCCCTTATTTTTCATATTTTATGCCATTTTAATAGTTTTATGAGAAAACATTTTTATAATCAGTTCCTGACATTAGTTCGTCTTTTTTTTTTTGATTGGGTATTAATCTGGAGTAGACAAAAAGCCAAATTCTACCTTCCTTACACTGTCATTGGCCATAAGTTGATGCCAGTGTGAAGCAATAACTCATTACCACAGTTTGTTGTTCCTAGGAAACCAGGATTCGAGCTGTGGATAAGGACTCCAAGAGAAGAACTAATAACTTCTCTGTTACCAACCCTGTGTCTGGAGAGGCTGTGACGCAACGTTTTGCTACTGACAGTAGGGATGAACTTCATAAGTGGATGGAGGCTTTCTGGCAGCACTTTTATGATCTGAGTAAGTAAGCAGGCAGTGCTGGCAGCGTGCCCTCCGAGTGGGGCGTTATGTAACATCAAAGGGATCTTTGAGCAATTTGAATTGGAATTGCCTCATAAGCCTTTGTTTGCAACAACGAAAAGAAAAATGTTCTCTGGGATAATATTGGGTGGTGGTCTAAGCCGTTGGAAGGCAAATATTTGACTAAACCAAAGTCCATGTGTTCAGTCTGTGTTTTTGCAGGAAACCAGGGGCAGAATATATCCCTCAATCTCAAAAAACCTTGTTTTCTTAGCAGTGTTCTAGATCATGTTTTTAAAGACTGCTAAATTCTCGCCCTCTCTTCCTCCTTCCCACTGTAGTGGGAAGAGTCCACCTCTGCCTGGGCATCCTACCAGTAGTGTGTTGGTTTGGTGAGATCCTGCAAGCATGGAACCCTAGTATGGAAGCCTTAGTGACAAGTGGTGAGGATGCTGGAATCGTGCGGGGCCTTGGCTAGGATGCGGATTCAGCCAGCTCTTGCAGGCAGTCACGAGTAAACGTGGGGTTTCCTTGCTCAGCAGTGTTATGGATGAATTAAATTACAATTTGTTGTAACAGGGATTGCTCGATTCTGTTGTAGTTCAAAGGTTTTGGTGGCCCTCATCACACGGGAATACGCTCACCCAGCCACGCTCCATCCAGTCAGGCAAACGCACACTGCTTACCTGGGCCTGCTAAAAGCTGTGTCTCAGCTTTTGTGACAGGTGATAAAGTGTTACCCTGGTCCTTTGGCAAACCTATGGAACAACGCTGATCTTACATGGCAGAGGGAACTCATTTATTGTGTGAAACATTGTTGAAGCGGTATATTGTGTTCCTTGTTTATCACCAAATACTTATTATAAAAACTACATAGATTAATTTGCCTGTGTGGTTTTTTCCTCTGCTTCCTGCTTGACTCACAGGTTTACTGGGAGTAGAGACTGTCAGTTTTTATGCTGCCATTGACAAGGTAGAGTTGCTTCCTGATAGGCACTGTTATCAGGTCAGAAAACAGAACCAGGTCAATTAATGAAATATCAGTCTTTAGTCAGAGACAACACCAATAAAATAATTGAATTGAGGCTGTGGAAACTGGGTATCGTGGTTGTATTTCCAGTCATTTCTAGCTCTGATTTACAATGAGAAAAGGCACTATCAATTAAAGAAACACACCAAGCAAAAACTAGGGCATCCTCTTTAAATTATCTGTAGAGTGGGGTAAAAGAACTATTTCTTATTCATTATAGATAGAATACTACCCACGGATTTTTTGAGACATTTTCCTTAGATTCAGAAAAAATGGGTCACTTGGCATTTAAATGCCTTTTTTCTTCTCTGGTTCTAAAATTCTCTTAAAATTAATGTGCTCAGAAAACTTGGAATGATTGGTATGAACAAAGTAATTTTACTGTGTCTTGTTTTCCTTAAGGTCAAAATCTATTAATAGAAAAAGAGGTTTGCTTGTCTGCTAAGGGATAAAAGGCAAGTTATCCTCTATTAAAAACAGAATGTTCCTTTGCCATAACATTGTAACATAGCTGTACAGCATCCGGCTTGCAGGATATTGGAGTTTGTCCCTGGTAACTTCATGAAGCTTCCTGAACCTTAAATTTTTTTCTATTTTTTTTTTATTGCCCCTTGGATTTATACAGTTTGCGGATTTGAAGGCAAATTATGATCTTTACCCATCATAGTGTACCAGTAATTCTGGGATGCTTAAATTACAGGTAGGATCTTGTGACCTTTGTGCTGAGAGAGTGAGTACAGAGGTGAAAATACAAATGCATCCTGAGCGTTCGAGCTAAACAAAAGTAAATGCTCACTGTTTAGCATTACTTTGGAGATAGTTTCCTAATACAACCTAATAACTTCCATTTTTTTTTTCCAGGCTGAAGTGTTTAAGTTCCAGTCATTGTTCTCTTTTCTCTCTCAGGCCAGTGGAAACATTGTTGTGAGGAACTTATGAAAATTGAGATTATGTCACCACGGAAACCACCTTTGTTCTTGACAAAGGAAGCGACCTCCGTCTACCATGATATGAGTAAGTGGGATTTGCCTTTTCAAGTTGCAGAGTAACAGAAACAACATTGTCTGAATTCAGATGGCTTCTGGTGTTGGTGTTGAAACACTGAGTTTTTCAAGGACAATTCAGACAATGAAAGAACAACATAATTGCATACCAAGGAGTTCATATTAAATCTGAATTTGTAATAGTGCAAATAATGAATACATTTTTATACCTTGAGCTAAAAAATCCGCAATCCGCCCTGAGCACGCTCAAAAAAGCTGTCACTAGAAATAAACACTCGTGGTAAGAGTAGTATAAAGCTCAGGAAATGTAAAAGTAAAATAGTTCAGCTTGGAAACCAGTTGCATGAAATTAATCTGCTGTTCTTAAAGCTATTTGAGGGCTTACCTAGCATAACTCACCTAATTGTTTGGTCTTTGGTAATGATGTTGAAAAATATGCTTGGAAAATCTAGCTAGAGTGTATCTGGGACTTGTAGTTCTGCAGAGAAAAATGGTATGCAGCAGGATTTTTTTAATAGTTTCGTTACAGAAATAATATTTACAGACTAGAAAAAGTAGGTCACTTTGTTTTACTGGATCCAGTGCAGTATTGACTGAGAAACACTGTACAACTCTAAATGCCTGACTGCTTGCTGCTTGGGATGGAGCTGTGATGATGCTCAGAATGCCATGTGGGTCACTGAGTTACCGTGCATCAGAGCACTGAACAGTCAAGTTTTATCTAAGCTATGAATGCAGAGCAGCAATGCAGTAAATGAACCACACAGAAGCTTCACAAAGGTAACATGGTAGCGTAATTCCACTGATACGCCTGTACCTCGGCGAGGGGCAGAACACAAACTCCATTGCACTCTTAATTACACCATTTTTTTTCCCGGCTTATTTATAGTATTTGTAGTACCCTCTACTCAGCACTGGTGAGACATCTCAAATCCTGTGTTCAGTTCTGGGCCCCTCACTGCAGGAAAGACATTGAGGGGCTGGAGTGTGTCCAGAGAAGGGCAACGGAGCTGGGGAAGGGTCTGCAGCACAGGTGTGATGAGGAGTGACTGAGGGAGCTGGGGGTGTTTAGCCTGGAGAAAAGGAGCCTCAGGGGGGACCTTATGGCTCTCTACAAGTACCTGGAAGGAGGGCGTAGCCAGGGGGGTTCAGTCCCTTTTCTCAAGTGATAGGACAAGAGGAAACGACCTCAAGTTGCCCTGGGGGAGGTTTAGATTGGACATTAGGAAAAAATTCTTAGCTGAAAGGGTTGCCAAGCAGTGGCACAGGCTGCCCAGGGCAGTGGTGGGGGCACCATTCTGGAGGTGTTTAAAAGACGTGCAGATGTGGTGCACATGGGTTAGTGGTGGGCTTGGCAGTGCTGGGTTAACAGTTGGACTCGATCATCTTTAAAGATCTTTTCCAACCTACACTGTTCTGTGAATCTATTGAAAATCAGATTCTGCTGCTGTTTGAGGCTGGTACTACTGCAGGATACATGGAAAACTCAGTAAGAAGAATAAGAAATGGAGCAAGGCAGTCTTAAAGCACATAGAGAAAAATGATATATGTAAAGATGTCCCATTTTCTACAGGCTGGCAGCACAAGAATATTTAGTCATAGACTTTCATGGGCCTCCTGTGAAATGAAATTTTCAAAGCCCTATACAACAAAATGTGTTTAATATCTAATACATACAGGTTTCCCAGTAGTACATTATTTTTTCTTTTACTTGGAAAGAAATATCAGTGCCTACCCTGCTGCCTCAATGCCAGCTGTCACGAAAACAGTTCCCTCCTGTCACCTCAGGTCTCTCCTGGATAGCATGTGTAATATTTTCCATTTCATCCATTAATTCTCTTACTAGTTCAGGCTTGGTGAGACATAGTTAATGCAGTTTTGTGTTCTGGGCGGCAATAACAAAACAGGTACAAGTAAAATCATTGGTGGTGTTTTAATCTGGGTTAATTGCTGTCCCTTTAAAATTACAGGCATTGATTCTCCAGTGAAGCATGAGGGCTTAGCCGATATCATACAGAGGAAAATTGAAGAGAGTGATGGTGAGTTCCTTCTTGGCCAGCAAGAAGAGTCTGCATCTGCCCTATGGGCTTCATTCTTTGATGGATCTCATGAGATGACTGTTCAGAAAAACACGCATCTGGACCCAAAAAGAGATGCTACAAGTCCTAATGACGGCAGAGGGAAGAAAAGAAGAGCTCCACCTCCACCCTCTGATAAGTCACCATACAGTGCAGAAGCGCAGGTGAACACAGAGCAACCGGGCAAGGAAAACTGGGGGAAGCCTGACCACGCATCTGCCAGTAGCTCTTCCTTGGGGTCAGCGTTAGCTACAAAAACGCAGCAGCTGCAAACCCCCATTGCTGCTCCTCGCAGAGTTGGTCCTTGTAGAAAAAGTGGTTTAGCTGGCCCGGGGAATCCTGTTTCTCTAGCGAGCAAGACCAAGTGTGAAACCAAACCGGTACCAACCCCTAGACAGAAAGGCATCACAGAAATACTGGACCCCAGGTCCTGGTTGCATCCATAGGCATCATATTTAGCTTAGAGGAGCTCTTGGAATTTTAAGTTTCTCAGCCTTCTCCTAATACTCTTCATTAGAAGTAGATTTCAGCATGTAGCTCAAGTGTTTCCTGTAAGCCAGGGCATTACTGCTAGCTGCAGTCTCAGCTGTACTCATTAGTGCTCACATCTAAATAATTGCACTAGAATGGGGCGGGGGGTTCTCTCTGTCTGTAATAGTAACGGTGCTATTTCTGAAAACAATAGTTCAGTACTTTCCTCTCGAAAAAACCACAGTGCTCAGGGTAACCTCAGTTGTCCCCACAGCAGGGATGTTACCAGTGCCTTCTACCAGTCCTCAGCTTAGCCCATCCACAGCTCGTCAGACTGCTTAAGTGGGAATTCACATATATTCAGCACAGATCTTGCAAAGCTGATTTTCTTGGGCTCCATGCTTGGCTTCACCTAAAATATCCCTCTCTCTCCCTCACTGTTTAGGAAACACTGCTTATATGGTAATCAAGTATGAAAAGCTTTTGTGCTGCTCTGAATGGCTCTGTAACTCCATATGAATTTCTGAGGCAGTTCTATCAATTTAGCGTGGGATTTCCCAAGCTCCTGCTGGTTCATGTGCTGTCTGAATGGACCAGGGTTATCTGTCTTTGAGCAGGATGTGATCCATCACTGCTGCTTATTTTGGGTTAAGACGAGTGTTTAAAAGCAGTGCCGGGTATGAGCACGTGCTCATCTTACGGTTGCTTTTTCCTGACAAACGTGGCTCTGTAACACAGCTCCTCCTTTGTGGGGCCTTTCAGCTGTTCCTGCTAGGGAGCTGCTTTGTAAACAGGCAGTGTTACTGGTAAACAAACAGGGTTTCTCACCACTTGTTCTTCCTGCAATAGCAGAGAATAAGCACTTCAGGTGAAGATACTGAACCTTGACATTCTTCCATCAGACTGTTCACCAGTTCTGTAAGAAGCGTGGGTTGTCAGGGTTCCTGTGGCACCTGCGAAACATCTATTGCATAAGGAAAAGCTGTGTTCTCCTGGATCCACAGCTTAAATACCCAACCATTTCCTTGGTTGATGCATTTATCTCAGATGCTGGAACTTATCCAAGGGCAAAGGTCTGCTTGCAGTTCCCCCTCTGGAGCCTTGGTGTTCAGACTGGTGTTGAGAGGGTCATATCAGCAACTGTATACGTACAGTTCATTATTTATTTTTTTTTTTCCAAAGTGTGGATGGCTCTGGGAGCTTTACAATTTCTCCAGGAGATACTGTGGGCATGGTTGGTTGGTTGGTTTATTTTATCTAATTTTTTGTCTTCTGCTAAGCTCTTGGCTGCACAGCCGTAAAGGTGTCTGCTGAATTCCCTCAGTAGTTCATTGGCTATTTGGGATGGGGCTGAGAGGCAGGTTTCATTTACAAATCCTTTTGCAGGATTAGAGCCCTTTGTTCTAGAATGTCCTTGTTCATTCTTCGTTTAATCACATTCCATTTTCCCTCTGAAACAACCATAATCATTCTTACAATAAATCATGCTGTTACTTAAGTGGATGGTTTGTGAATGGTTTATAAATAGGAACAGAAAAACTGAAGAATAACTACATGATTATGTAAATCAGACAGTCGACTAAGTGGACTGTACAACTCTGAACAAGAAATGGAAAAAATAAACGGGGAGGGGGGAGAAAAAGCATATTTTCCAAAATGCAGCTGCAGTTTATTTAGCTTTAAATCTAGCTTTAAATGTTGCTGTGCTCGGAAGGAAAAAACTCACCTTTTTCTCGGTAACCCCCTTTCATTTAGTGGTTATATTTAAAAATAAATCTCATAAATATATAAGGCAAGAAGGCACCATAATGAGGATTTATTTTTAAATTCAACAGGCCATTGAATTTCAACGAGCAGTTTCTCTATTAAATTCAGTGGCTTTGTTTTGAACTGAACATACATATTTTAGCAAGGCATTTAATATTAATTTGAAGTCTTCAAGTGATGAGAATTCACTCATACCTCCTGTTGCAATACTTAATTACCCCAGGTACATTTTTCACTTGATTTTCTATTTGCATTTCTAGCTCCACCTAAAGTTATTTTGGTCTTTTTATGCATTTGATTGCTTATATTGATCTCTGTAGTATCAGCTTTCCTAATTGCTTGTGTGTAGTTATAAATCATGATTATGTCCCTTTTAACCTTTTCTCTGATGAGACGTACTGAATTCCTTAACTTTCCTATGGCAGTGAATGTTATCCAAGACTAATTAATCTTCACGTTCTTCTCTGTATTTCTCATGTATAGAAATGTTTGTAAGGGTGACATCTGAATTAGATGCCACATGTCAATAGTGATCCATCAGGACTGTATAGAGACAAAATGTGATCCTCTTACTCTGATGAATATCTCCCTCTCTCCTCAAAAATTGCATTATCCTTTTTTTTTGTGGAGGCATCGCCTTGGATGCTGACTTTTATGGGCCAAGTCGTCTTCAGAGTCTTTCTCAAGAATGCGGTACATCATTCTCTTATCATCCTACCTTATATTTTCTTGGAAATACGCGTTGTATTTTACCAGCATTAAAATACTGCTCATGAAGTGATCCAGATTGCTCTGTGTAAGTGACCTGTCCTCATTCTTTACTACTCCAGCAGTCTGCATGTCCTTTGCAAATTTATTGCAAGTGATTTTTACAGTTTATTCCAGATCATTGATTTTTAAAATTGAATGCAAGGCAAGGTTTGTAGAGAGAGGTGATAAGTTTTTATTACATCAGTGACATGGGTAGGGGGTGGGGAAAAGCAAACAGACAGGCCATTGAGCCTCTGTGCCTTTTATACCAGAGCCTTTAAGACATTGAGAAAGATGGAAAACAGCTATGTTTCTTGCTGAATCCCTATTAATACTGCCTTTTGAAATTATTATGATATTTGAAAGAAAATTACATGTTCATCTTGTTTTCAGAAGGTTACTCGGGGTTCCTGTGGGTAACACCTCAGCGCAGGTGCCTTTGCAAGCCGAGCTTAGTATATCGAAGAGTAAAATGCAACCTGTTGTTCAAGACCTATTCTCCATGAAGCTGTGTTGGTATTTTATATCTGTCCTTAAATTAGACTCAGGTGGGCCGGTTCATGATATTGCACCTCTAAGCAAACAAGGCCATTAATTAGTCTGTTCATCTGCTTCAGAGCTATACAATCCCTGTTATGAAGCAAGAGTTGACTTCAGGTTTTAATATTTATTGTTACTTTGTCTTTCTTTTTTTTCCCCTTCTGTATTGCCATTATTGCCTTTGCATCTTCTTGTTAAGCAGGGTGATTTACCAGTAAAACCTGCAGGCTACCAGGAAACACTGAGCTCAGCTATACAATAAAGGCAGTGCCCCTCAAGGAACTGCTGCTCCCAGGCAGTAGAAGAGAATGTAACGTTTCACCATCTTAGCAGCCGTGTTCAATCATGAGGATGCTTTAATTGCATGAATCAAACTATCAGCGATCAAAACCCAAAAGTCATTAGGCGGTCTCCTGCTGGGATGAGGCTTGGAGGACATCTCCCAGCCCTTGTGTCCCGTTCCCGTGTGTTCACATTTGTGTAGGCAAGTTGGAATGCTGCTGCCTGGCAGGGAAGTCCACGGAGGAACGCTGCTCCCAGGATGAATGGCTCAAAGGAGCCAGTGCAGCACAGGGAGGACGCTGGTGGCACCTGCTGAGCTACACACGGCATTAGAGACCTTTCTGAGGAGCACGCCAGGCCTGCTCTGAAATCTCTTCCTGCTCGTTCTCTGCTGCGCTGAATTAATGCTGCTTAAAGCCAGGATAAAGCGATCGGATGCTGTCTTGAAGTGGGGCAGAGAGAGGAGTCAGCCTGAACTCTCCTTGTAGGAAGTACAACTTGAAAGTAATTACTAGTTCAAACTTGAATAAAAATTTCACAGAACATGAACAACTTTTGGAATATTGACTGAACAAAGACTTAATTTATTAACGTTTTATATTTACCTAATGTCTTCAGCTGTTTACTTGGTCTTGGAATGGTAGATGGTACCTTCTGTGGTTTTAAAGGCATTACCTTCAAATGTTTACGTTTTCACTAGTATTGTGATTTTTTTTTTTCCCAGAGTAATAATATACTAATAGTTATTTTATGGTGGCTTGTACGTATCTGGAAATACGGTCATAGTATTGAGAGTTGATTTGTAATTAATGCAGACTGCCTTAATAGAAAAATGGAGATCTGGACTCTAATGTATTGTGAAATGTTAGAACAGAAATCTTCTTTTTTTGCTGCTAGCATATTGTCTTTCTGTTAAAATATGCAAGTGAAATTAAAAACGTTTCTAGAATAAAAGGTTTTTGGTGTAATTTTCTTCAACCTGGAACTACATTAAGCTTTACTCCAGTGTATAAACCATGGATGATGGCTGCTGTAAATTCAGAGAGCTCAGGGGCACCGACTTTTCCCTTGGGCCTGCCATGAACGTAGCCCTGTAGGCTCATACTGACAGCAGCAAACAGTATCGGCCTTGGTTTTCTGACCTGGAGGAAGAGAGGAAAAGCCATTTAACTGGCTTAAATTAGTTAAATCAATGCTATCTGCCATCCAATGAACCCAATGGACCCCACCCTGTGTGAGTAGGTAAAGTTAGAAATGTTACCTGAGATGCACCTTTTTTCCGCAAATGTGCCAAAATGAAACATCCTGTTTTAGGTTTCTTCATACTTCTCTCATAGTCTTGCAGGAAAACATGCCACGAAGCAGATTTACTTCTTGCTCTCTGCTTTGCAAGGTGGCTTCATAAATGAGCCACTGACATCCATTAATTAATTAATTAATTAATCCATCCATTAATTGTTTTTCCTTTCACAGGCAGCCTTGTGCTGAAGGGGAACTCCTTATCCACCTCACCACCTAGAGCTCTGTGTGGCACTGCTAATTTAGAGCTAACTGAGCTGCCCAAGTAGAGTGTTCTTTTGGCCCAGTTATGAAATTACTGTAATAAATGCAAAGGGAATTGCTAGACATTTTAATTCTGGAATAAGAGTCCATGAAAAAGCAAAGTGGGATTGACAATTGCAAGGCAAGACAGTGCAGCTGAGTGATTTAATGAAAATCATGCTGCAGCTAAAGCTGCTGCAGTTTGCTTTAAGGGATCATGGGAATGTAAGATGTGATGATCTCTTCATATAACCATTAGCAAATGGTTAAACTGTAATTGTCCCATATATGTATTATATACTCACAAAAAAACCAGTTTCTGAGACATCAAAATAAATTGCTTTTTATGAGGAAAGAACAATCTTTCAAGATTTTTATATCAAGATAGCTTTCTAAATGTTTTTTATGTACCTCCCCAAAGGGAGAAAAATTATAATAACTAGTGAAGTGTCTTTTATTCTGTTATGGTATTTCTTCACATTTCTATAAACTTCTTGCAAAATAGTTACAAAAGGATATTATTTATAATATACATTGTTTCACCTGAAGGGGTTTTTCCCAGCTCTTGTCCGGTGTTAGGTGGCGATACAGGAATACTTGCAGAACGAAGTTGTTTCATACACAACCTCTTCCCAGCCCTTAGTAATTACACGCTTCTTTATATGCAGACGTGGGAAGCCTTTTAGTCTGTCTAAGTTTCACTTTGTGTCTCTGTCTGGACATGAATTCAGAGTGGCAGTTAAAAGTAAAAAATTGTATTCTTTAATTTACTTAAATGTTGGTATCACTGCTGTCTTGTAGCACTTGCAGCTTGATGATATGCCACAAGAGTTTTCTTTCCAAGCTTTTAAATTTGTGTATTTTCTTTTGCTAAGAAGGAAAGGGTCAGCAAGTGTTCATCACATTCCTTTTTTTTGTCACTGACTATAAAAGTGGTTCCAAAATACAAATATCTTTGATTAAGTTTTTTCACCCTAAAGGAAAATGGTCCCAGTCTTTTCCATCTTTGTTTGGATTGTATTTTCCATTTTCTAATTAGTGTCTATTTCAAAATCCCACATGTATTTTGACGATATCTTTCTTGAGCTGGGTGCCCAGAGCTGAACACGCACTGCTCGCTCGGGGGGACTCTTGATTTACAAGAACAGAATACGTTCATTAATATTGCCTCCATTTTAGCTGCTCATTCTGCATTAACAAAAACCAAATAAAAATGTCTCCATCACTCTGTGGCCAGAATGGCGTGTGCTTAAAAAGAGATGTAACTTAAGCTCACCATAACAGCACTAAGATCTTCTCTTGCCTAACATCTCACTTACAAATTTCTCAATAGCAGGAAAAATTGTTATAGCTGCGTGGCTGGCACGAGCGAGCTGCTTTGTCCTCACAGCATTTGTTTTTCAGGTGGCAGCAGCTGCTTTACTTCCTTTGGTTTTGAGTGGTCATTACTCTTCAGTCCCTCATGTCTGTACGCAAGGGTTGAGAGCTTTTGAAATAAACTGAGAGCAATTTAACTGACCTCCCCATGATGTGGATGGATCAGCTGGAGTGCCAGCTGCTGAAGCACTGAGCTGACAGAGTCTTAGCCTGTGTATTTGGCTTGTAGGAAAATCGAGGGCCTGTGGCAACTTTGCCTTTCTTTCTTCCGAATCCAGTGACTGGATGTAGAGGATGAGAACGCTCTTCTCACTGCTGTCGCTTTATCACAGAGCAGGGGCCACCTGACGTGGGGCAGAGCAGCTCTTCAAGCACGGAAGAAACTTTGCTCCAAATTAGTAGAGTCTCAAATTTTATTAACTAAGTGGAAAGCCTTTTATTAAAGACAAATCCTAATAATGGTATTCCACACATGGCTTCGGGTCAAATTGGATTTATTATACCATGCCTTTAATATATCAGGATTTTTCTATTATTTTAATAAGAGTTCATATGTGTGTCTAATAGTACATCACATATTACTCGTGACCTCATTAGAAAGTTTCTTAAATATTTGCTGGATCATTATCCTAAAGAAGGATAAAGGTCTGCTGTCTTGGGAACACCTCAGGTTTAACCCAGCTCGTGCAACAGCCACTTGAGCCTGCAGCCTGATGTACACTTTTCCAGTCATTCATTTAAAATAATTGTATAATTCCTTGGCAAGTAAAGTTAGTGATTTCCAAGCATTAATGTGTAACCTGCTATTTACATTTTTCATAAGGATAAACCAGAACATATCAGTCTTCAGCTACTCTACAGCTTACTAGAATGATTAATACAAACTTCAGCAACAATTTATTTACTTGCTTTTTTACTACATTTCCTTTGGCAGGGCAAATTCTGTCAACCATACCTGGAAAAAAAAGAAAAAAAAAAAAAAAGCCAAAACAGGAAAAGGAAAAGACAGAGCCAATTATTTAGTTAGGCTCCATCTGTCTCATGCTGAAGCATTAAAGAGAGCCAAGGGCTTGCTGCAGAAACAATCATTTGAATCCGGGTACATACAAGGGTATAAATTCAGTTTGGGCTCTCACTGATATTAAACAAGAGTCAAGGGAGACGCCACAACTTCTCTGCCCCTCACTTTTAAATATGAACCGTTGTGACAGAAGTTTCCATCACACTTTTTGAGGCATTAGTCCTTAAGGGTGCTGGGTTTGGCAAAATAGTGCAATGTTCATGGCTGACTTCAATACCGCCATCCTCACAGACCTTCTGCACCCGAGGCATGCAGGAAAGTAAAAAGAATTCTATTTCTCCCCATTTTTAGAGAGATGATGCTAGCAAACTTTAGCAACTTTTAATATAAGAACAAGGCAGTTTTGAAAAGCTGACTGTGTCACCAGTGGGATGCGACCAAAAGCCCAATCAGGATGTTTTCTGAAAAGCCACCTGACATTATCGCTGCCCTTCAGCTTACTGGGCAACTTTTTCAGCTTTTTATAGTGACATAATATTCAGAGAAGATATTGTTCAGTCCTCATACACCACTTTTGAAGCCCTTTACTACAGAGAGTTTTGAACCTTTAAGCTCTCCTTCCCTTTCCAGTGTCACTGTAGGAATTAGTCTTATCTGGCAGAAACATATTTCATCTCAGCTGACTTGCAAAGCACACGAGGTTACAGCAGCTGAAAGAAGGAAGCAAGGCTTGGCTTTGGTCAGTGTGCTGCAGGCTGGGACTTGTCCATGGAGCAGAGTTTGGGACTGTCTCATGTGAGACACTCCGGTCCTCCTCATAGTTGAAGGAGCAGCAGAGTCACAGACAAAGGATCTGGAGAGATCAGAAACCCCTTTCCAGCTGATGTCTTCAGTGCCTGCATCAAGCTTAACAGTGATCCCACTATTTTCTACACTGCTCTAGTTCCAACAAAGCACCAATTTGCACACTCAAGACACAAACTCTCCTGATGCCCTCCTGGACATGTGTCAGGGAGTGAATGGCACTGGCACTGCTGCCTTTCCCCAGCACTAAGGTGCACCAAGACAATTTTGCTCAGCCAGGTCCAGAGCTGAGCTCCCCACAGGCCTTGTTCTGCTTTTTATCCCACTGCAGTGCAATCACAGCAGCTCCCACTGGGAGAAGGTTCTAAGTGCTTTATAATCATTAAGCCTCACAGTACCCTTTGGGTTAATTATTTGTATGGCAGGAGAAGTCATCCACAGAGGTTACACATATGAAATATCCATGTGTCAGCCTTTATAGACCTGATTGTGCTCAGGTTTTTTGGCCCTTTTTAGCAGCATCCTGATTCTACAATCAAACTATATGTGTAAGTTCTGGTTCTGATAAACTAAACTTTAAAGAACAAACAAGCAAATGAGCTCTACCACGGCCTCCTCCTCTGCTGAGTGCAGTGTTTCGAGGTCCTGTGGAGCGCTCCCTGGAGCAGGGCTGCAGCTTACCAAGCCCGAGTCCCTCCTGGCACTCTCATTCATGCCTTCTGTCAAACAACACTTTCTTTGATTTTTTATCAAGATCTTCTTGACTGAGATCTTCAAAGCAATTAATTCAGTGCTCCATGATTGCAGCTGCTGAATAATTGTTTGTTAGAGTGTTTTCTTTCCCAGGCAAGAGATGTAAAATAGTTGCTCCCCTCAATAAACAAGTTGTCAAATGTGATTAGTTAATGGACCTGTAATCATGCGATAGCATAAAGGTAAGGATATGGTAAGTGTGATGTGAAAATGCATATTTAAATTAAAGCTATAGGGGAGCATTTTCCCATAGGAACTCTCCCTATCGATGCTGAAATAGACAATTTACCATTCATAATGATTAACTGTAGATCATTAATTAAAGAAAACAAGAGATTAGTCATCAAGCATTTCAAATTAAAGATGCATTGATTGTTTGAGTTACTTTTAGGTCTGGCTGGGAGACCAGGTTAGTGCCCAGGTCCCCCTGCCTGAGCCAGCCTTCCCACATAACCTGACACGCAGAAGTAAAAGCCTGTTAAAATTAAGGTCAGAAATGTACTGGCCAATATTAAGCTCCCAGAGCCTGAAATGTGATCCTATGCTCCCATTCACCAGCCCTGTAATTTGCCGTGCTGCTCCTGGTCAGACACATGTTAGGAGGCAGAAATGGAGCACCCAGGCTCGTTGGTTTGTGGGGAAGAGGGAATGCCATTTTTTGGCAACTGAATGCTAAATTCCAGCCTAAATGCAGTTACAGAGAACGTGTATTATAGCTCAAAAATCTAATTAGCTCATTTTGATCTCTAAATAATAAATCTATCTTTCTGCCAGCCCTTTAGAAGAAATCTGAGACAATCCTGCATTGGAATCTGTGGAAAGCAGAAGCCCTGTGCAAAAGAATCTTTGCAAGGTTGGGGGTTTTTCCTTCCTCCCTCCCTTGGGAAATGTACATTTGGTGGTATCATTTCCTAAAAGAGTTTTCCTTGACAGAAAAAGAAAATACTTTTATTTTTGTTTTCGTTAAAAGCTGTATCTATTACAGAAATTTAATTCTCCATTTGGGAATTATAAGCAGTAATACAATAATAATAGTTGTTGGTTACCACACGCTTATTTCAGACTATTCCAGGCAGCTGCCTTCTGCTTTCTGTGCAATCTCTGAGCATTAGGCTCCAACATAAAATGAAATTACTCTGAACTGTCTGCCAAATTTGACTATTCTTTTAAAATCAAGTAGCTGTTACTTACATTATGTAATAGCAACAGGGGTAATTCAATTACTAAGTCACGTATGAAAAATAAGACTTCAGCCTGCAACCTTCAGGTAATCAGCCACCTAACTACTATTAAAAAGATAATCAGGGTACGTAATTCTGAGGAAATGGACCTGCGAAGGCCACTGCACCAGTGATGTGCTGCATGATCAGAGGCTGTGGGGTCACTGCTGCTTGTAGCCCAAACCTGCTGGTTTTCTGTTTGCTTTTCAGAGGGCACGGGAGGCAAAGCTTTCGTGAGTTCAGTGTTGAGCATCTCCTCTTATGTGTGCCAGGATGAGCGCTCTGCATGCTGCCAGTCCTCCCATCCCTGCGGCACACGTACCCGAAGGCAGTAATTCCAGAGGGGGCTGTCACTCTCCTGGCCCCCGGAGCTGGGGATGGAGTGGGGCCGGGATCCTTGCCCCAGGGCTGGCTGTGGTCCACGGACTCCTTTGCATCCTTGCTCCCACTCTTGGGAGTGCCCTGTCACCATAAGGGATAATGGGTTTCTGCAGGACTCCGGCTTCATGCTCTTTCCTCAGTAGCTTTCAGAAGCTGAGCGTTTGACCAGGACTACAGGCTACCACATATGTGCTAGTAAAGCAGGTTCATAAATAAAACTATTAGCTAAGAAAATTGATCTTTGCCAAGCCCAGATTCCAATACTGAGGCAGCTGCCTTTAAAAAAAGTAATAGAATATTATTTGTATTGACACTTTGGCTGTTCAGACCAGTAGGTCACACTTTGGAGGCTTCTCTCCTCCAAGACTATTTTGTAACCGAAGTTGAGCCCCATGAATAGGGTGATTTTAGACATAACCCCACAAGTTGCCTGTTTAAAGCAAAATCCGCTGGGCTTCGGTATTGGCACAGTTGCAACTTTACCCCATGGCTTTGCTCCAGCATCCCTCCAGGCCCATCTCCTTTGTGGGTTACTCCAGGGCCTGTACCACTCTTCTTCCCCTTGGATGGCTCCTAGAGTCACAGTGGGCTCCCCTGATTCCCTCTGCCTCCCCGCCATACCTCTGCTTTTCCTTAGCAATTAAGGACAATGGTTTCCTAAGAGAGTGTTTCAGGGTACTGGACCTTTTAGAAGTGATCAAGGTAGCCAGAGGGTAGATCATACACACAAAACCATGGTTGATTGCAAGACTGCAGCAGCCGGAGCATGACACAGATGGCCAAATGTCACGAAGCTCACGATAGTATCCCCCAAGCCAGTGAAACAGGGGTTAGGACCAGGTTATTCCAGATAGCTGCATGCCTGACAAAGAGCATCCAAGCTTTCTTGGAAGGCTACATGCTGGATCAAGTGGATGCATCCCTTCTTTGCCCACACGTTGCTTGAGAGCCATCCTCATCCTTGTTAGTATGCAGCTGGTGCGGTTCACTGGCTCTGCCAAGCAGAGCTTTTTAATTCTCCCTCGCTGGAGAGAGGAACTTCAGAACAAGAGAATGATTAATGGAGGGAGGAAAAAAAAAAGCAAACAAAATTAAAAAAAGGATAATAAAAACCCTCAATGAAAGTGAAACGATCAAGATTTATGAGAATTCTATGAATTCCTCGCAGTCGTTCAAAGCGGGATTGCGTAAGGCGCAGCGCACCTCACTCGGCACATCCCTTAATGAGAATGGCCGTGTTTACGCTCTCATTTACACCGCCTCCACGGCCACAGCCTCCAGCCGAGGCCTGTTCCCACACGCACGGAGAAAAAAGAAAGCCCAGCCTGTGTAAGTCGGGACCAGCTGGAGGGGTTTTGGCTGTGAGAGGTGGGTCCTGCCTGCAGCACAGCTTGGAGGGGCCATGCAAGGCAACAGCACCCAGCACAGGGACAGCCAGGGAGTGGGGACACGTACCAGGGCACTACAGTGAAATCTGGTTTTCCACAACTCCAGGAGCACAGTAATTGGATAAATCCAAGTTTTTCTGGAAAGGCTGACCAGCTCGCATTCAGCAGTGTTCAGTGTAGCCCTGGTGAGTTTTTCTTCCATCCCCTTCCCAGCTTTCAGGGAAATCAGTTAAATGTCTCTAATCAGATGTCTCACTGTGGCTGGGGACAGGTGGTCTTCCTGTGCTCCTACAGAGCTGAGCACAGGCCAAACTGCACTGAGGGTGCCTCCAAGCTGCCTGAAATTAGAAATCATTGGAAGACCTTAGCAGGTCTTTTTCTCTGGAGAGAGTCCGGCAGAGGAGAAGTGCCTGGATCAGCTGTGAGACATTTGCAATGAATTGTCTCCATACTAAATACTGGACGTAAATAATATCCCTGCACTCTCCATAAAGTAGTCCCTTCATTGCCATACTCCCTTTAACACAAGGGGGTTAAACACCAGGTTAACCTGGATGGTAAAAGCCAGGAAAAGCCAGGTCACTGCGAAGCACAGCTCTCACATGATCACCTTTGTAGGCAGCACAAGCTCGCGTTTGCCCAGGATGGATCACAGAAGCTCTCCTGCGTGATGTGTTGCTGGATAACTGACAGAAGAGTTGGTTATAATCAGAAGAGATGGGCAGAGATGATAACTGAGCCTGGAATGTCTTAGCTTGCAGTCAGAAATCACACCTGAACTCCTCCCAAGTGCTGAAGTGTGCAGCACGGTGACTCTCCTCAGTGCGACCTTCCGGAGGTCGCAAACCTTTCTGAACAGGTTCAGGAGCCAGATCAAAATGTTACAGGTCAGTATGATCTAAAAGAGAGTGTTTGAGAAGCTGCCACTCCAGATATAGGATGTAATTCAGGGCCTGTGAACAGGAGGGGTGGAGGAATGGATTGCACACATACTCCTTCCAGGCAATAGTCATACCATTGACTTGAGGCTGAATTGTAAAGTATTTATGCTGCCTGTTGTGTGCATACGTGCATGCATAAGTTTTAACACTGCCAGCCACCCAGTAAGGCACACACAGTGGGAGCCTGGACAGTCAGGCTTGTAAAATGTGACACCCAACTTCTGCATCTGCCCATTGCTTCTCAGCTGGGTCAATCCAAGAAGTGACATGTTCCTTCTTTCTTCTCTTCCTCCTTTCTGAATTAGATAAGGAAAATAAAACTAAATGGCACGAGCACAACTTTTCCCTTTCTTACGACCCTCTGTCTCGGTTATACCAACACCAAAGCTGTGGGCTGCTCATCTGGTGAGGATGGATGTGTTGATGGAGCAATTCTCACACGGCTGAGGGCCATTGGTGCTAATTTTCTGGCTGCATCTTCTATGCTGGTCAGGTGAGGCAGTGTCCACACACTGCAGCAGGGAGCTACACAGGGCTGTCCTGTCCAGCTCTGGATGATCTGGCACATGGTGATAACCACGGCCCTGTGGAGCAACCAGCAGAAGCAGTGCACACGGCATTGTGTACTATATTGCATTGTTTCAGCAAATACAGGTTGCTTTCAGGAGGCCCTAATTAACACAGGCAGACCTTTTTTTTAAAAAAAAAGTTGGTTTTGGAAAAAATAATAAGAATGAAAATTAATAACCTATCCAAACTCCACTCCATCAGAGAGAGAGGAGCAGCGTTGAAGAGTGGTGACAGCAGCAGGAATGCAGAGCCCCCATCCAGCCCACCAGAGATGGAGGGGCCACTGTATTTCTAGGCTAGGTAACCTTGTTGCTTTGTTTGAAGTATCCAGCATACAGCTGTAATTCCTTTTTGACTGATCCATATGGAGATGTAGCCTTATTCTAATAGCATACAGCTCTTTCAGCCTTCTCTGGGGTTTTCAGTCCACAGCCTTACAAGGCCTCATCCAAAGAGACAAATCTGGACTGAGAAGGGAACTGCTGTTCCCTATCATGTGGATTTCAGTTCTTTGATCCACATAATTCTTCTGAACGGAGGAGGGCCAATAATCGATAGGTGCTATAGACAAGCTATTTAGTGGGACTCTCTCCGAACTTGGATAAATCATTTGACCTCCTTCTGGCTCCATCAATCCTGTAGCAAAGTAGCTTAACACCGGCTTTAAATGAAGAACAGATGCTTCTTCTGAGCAGAGCTATCGCGCACCAGTGAAGAGAGAAGGGGATAAACAAACGTGCACTCCAACTGCAGCCAGTGGAAAATACAACTGGTGGCTCCACTCTTGGAGTTGTTCCTCCATCTCCATTAGCAGCTGAAAGCAGAATATGCATGGGAAGATGGAGAGACTGTGGGGATAATGGCTGCTTTCTCAGAGTCCTGCCATGACCTGGGCAGCTGGTGGCTCAGGGCATGGTGGATGGAGACTGGTGGGGTCAGAGTCTACTGCTGCACAGGACAGCAGTACTCTAAGGAGTGAAACCTTAATGCCTTTCATGTCACACTCTAAGTTACCAGGAGCAAAATCCCCTTCTCATTGACATGCGTAACCCCTTAATGAATTGGCACTCCTACCTTCCCATTCTTGCTTCAGAGGCCAGCTCCTTTGCTGCAGGTCAGACTCTTCCTGTGTGCCATTTTTATGTGTTTTGTACTAGTTTGGAGAAGAAGAGCATCTGCAGCCGCCTTGTAGGAGATCTGGTTTGGATCACACCAAAAGAGATTTGGCTGATATCACACAGGTAAACTCATAATGTAATGGGTTGTTGTCAGGCTTTATTATTTCAAGTTTATTTTATATCATGTGGGTAGTGTTTGGTTGGGCTGTGGTATCATTCCAGATGGGAAAATGTAATCCACTTTTTTCATCTCTTGATGGAGCAGTGCCGGCTTCTTGTTTTCACATCAGAAGAAATGGGGTTTTATCTAATTCTACAGTTACAGTAAATGAAGAGAGAACCAAACAGCAGTTTTTACTGTACATCCCCTCCCTTGCCCTTCAGCAGGGACCAGGATTTTGTGGTGTGATTACAATGTCCTGAGACAAGATGTCCATGGTGGCAAAGCAGACAGCTGCCCCGCTGCAGCACGCATGGGCAGCCTTCTCTGGGTGTGCTGATGGAGGACACATTTTGTAAGTATTAAAAGAAGAAGTGTTGGGCAAAACACTTCACAGGGTATTTCTCCAAAGGACCTCTCATGGCTGTCGAAGGCAGGCTGCTGGATGGGCCACAGGGCCACCCTGGGGCCACCTGGCTCCCAGGTCACCCATTGCTTACCACAAAGCAGATAATAAAGGTATAGAAAAACAGGCTACAGCTGGAAATCTGGAGTCACTGTACATTAATAACCTAAAGCCTAAATTCACAAAATCACCCAGCCCTCACACTTCTGCAAACCCCCCTAACCCAGGCTGTGGATGGGCTATAGGGGCAGGATCATTGCTGCCACAATGATGCACCAAAATGGGATTCCAGCTTCGAGCTGGAAGAAGTGTTCAGTTTGCAGCCACAGAGCAGGGCAGACACCACTCACAGATGGGTGTGCTACTCCAAAGTGCTGGTGTTCAATCCTAGGGCACGGCAAGAGCAGGAGCTGGCTGGGCTCTGTTGACATCTGCCCTACACAGTAAAACACCTCCACTCAATCCTCCTCACCTGCTTCCTGCCAAGCCTGCCAAAACTGTACCAAAAGATCTGGAAAAATAGAGCCAAATTCTTAATTTCTGGATAGTATTGCCACAAGAAACCATCACCAGCTCCTCGTGGAAAGCCACTCTGGTGCAAAACCACCAGCGGTCCTGTTAACCCCACTGCTCTTGTGGCAAATGCTGAGTTCTCAGTACTTTAGGGCACCCACACATGATCTCCCTCTCCCCCTCTCTGCATATTGGTATTTTATATAAATCAATATTTTTTTACTCCCTAAGTACCATTTTTCTCCACCAACAATTCAGCTCCCATCCAGCCAAAGTGCCTCAAACGGCAAGGGTGGCTGAGGGGGACCCCGACAGGGTGGTGGCAGTGCCCCAGCAGCCAAACCCAGCGGCGACAGGAAAAAGCAAATACTCTGGGCATCGCCATTTCGCGAGCCTGATCACCCACAGATGTGCTGCTTGTGCAGGGCTGGGGTGCTTCTGTGCGTGCCTGTGTATGGAAATTTGTTCCTCAGTTACTTACAGACAAATTTTGAAACTAAGAGCAACCAAATAACCTGATAAACAATCCCAGCCACCAGGGACAGAGGAGCAGCAGTCTCAGAGGTAATTATATATTTACATTACATATTTATACAATGAAAGTGTATACAGTTATCTATATAAATATTTAAACCTACACAGAAAAAAATATAATTTGTACGAATATAGAAATTATTTTAATATATTTAATATTTACATTTTTTGTATTTATATTTACCTATATAAACATATATTTAACATTTCACCATATATCTTCCTAATTATGTATTTTGTATTGCCCACAGGCATTATGAAGTCCTGCAGGTGGCTGGAGGGGCGAGGCAGGTGGTACCCCCACCCCTGGGAGAGCCGAAGCAGAGGACCAACTTCGCAGGAGCCAGGGAACCCTCAGGGGAAGAACCACTGGAGGGTGATGCAGAATAAGCCCTCCACGAGGACCCACCCCCCTCCAGCCCCGCTGCAGCCACCTGTACCCACTGCTGCCTTTGTTTGCCGTGGTCAAAGCCCTGGGACCTGTCTAACGGAGAGAAAAAAATCTCTCTCCACTAAAAATTCATCATCTCACTGTTTTGGGTAAGCACTGAGAAAAACATCCATTTTACGTCCTCCAAGGAAGTTTTGCAGGTGAAACATCAGCCTAGCTATTTGCTGTCCCAGCAGAAAGCGACCCTCTGTTCTCCATGAATTTTTGGAGGAGAGGGTGGGGAGGGAAAGCAGGGATGACAGCAGGGAAAGCAGGGATGATAGCAGGGACTAGGTGGCAGTTGGGCTGGAGCCATTTCTCCTGCATCATGAGAAATCAGAAGCATCACAGATTATTTTTGTCCCTTTTTTGTAGGTCACCTTTAATAGAAATGTTAATAAAGCTGTTATCTGTATATCTGAAATCTTATATGGTAGCTCTGTAATTCACTGTCTTTATCAGCCTTCTTTAATGTATAATTTAATGCCTGTATAGCTATTTTGTTTGGGTATGACTCTCAGAATCATGGCTAAAAAAAAATCTGTATGCTAGTTAACTACTTTTTATGGAAAGCATTTCTTTCATGTTATTTTAAAACCATGGAGCCGGGGGAAGTATTTTATGGACCACGGAACCTCACAGGGTAGTTAATTTCTGTTTGAGCTGGTTTCTCTGCTATTTTAAAGGATGCCATCAAGATCATTGCTATTTCTCTTGGTTGGGAGCCAGCTGAATCTTCTACAGTTGCGACACATCCTTGTGCTGTATTAAAGCCGGGGAAAATAGCAAACATGGGAGCTGGATGCTGCTGTGCGGGAGGCAGGAACAAGGGTGTGCTGCCCCCAGCCACCCCAGGGCAGCCGCTGCTTGAAATTAGGCACCAGGAGTGCTGCACCTGATGGGTAAAAACTATTCCGGCTTGGGAATATGGGGGGGAAAAAGGTGATGATGACAACTCACGTGCCCACTGTCACTCTTCCCTATCCCAGTGTCCTGCCAGCTGGGCGCCGGAGCCAGGCAAGCTGGCACGGTCCCGTGAAAGGCACTTTCTTCCTACAGGCAGCAAATGGGACTTGGCCATGTGCACGCCGTGGGCTCAGTGGGGAATGTGGGCCTTCGCCGTGTGTGCCTTTGCTTGGAGTAAGAACTCTAAAAGCAGTAATTGGGTGGTTAGCTGAGCCCTAGGCGAGCTTGGGCGATGCGCTGAATATTCTGCCTTTTGTTTCATAATGAATTATTTTGTGTATCTAGAGCAAAGGGAGTTTTCTTTTTTGGTCTTTTCTCTGCAGTTCGTTCCTAGCCTACTTGTGGGGGTGTGTTGAAATCTTTGCTTTTTGCTTATGAGGTCAAGTACTTTAATCAGGAACAAAAAAAAATTGCGTGCTTTAGTCCTAAATTCTCTGAGTGTCTGCCAAATATAATTAGAAACAAATGGCTTTATTCTTCATTTGAGAGCTCCATAGACACTGGCGGGGGGCAGAGGGAGAGAGCTTGGTTTGCCTGGCTGTTTTTTGGGGAGCTTGCAGACAAAACCACTGCCAAAAACCATGAGAGAGCCCTGCAGAGGACAGAGGGTTTGGGCAGAGGCACAGGAGGCAGTGCCAGGGGAGGACGAGGCCCCTGTGCGTGTGTCCTTTGCCAGCAGCTTGGTAATTCCTCCCATTGGTACTGGACACTGGAGGGGCTGGAGCAGGGCCCACATGGCCATCATCTGCTCATGTAGCCACACAAGCTGATCGTGACAAGGTCCCAGCCACCCCAGTGGGAGCTCAGTGGGGTGTAGACACCCACATGCAGAGCACTCGAGGGGTTTAGCACACTCTGGGCTTCTCTCCCCAGACCAGCAGTGGCTGAACCCCAGCTGGGTGCACATGTAGTGTTTAGATTACAGGAGCTGAATTCTGCTCCTAGCAACACCAGCCAGCGCCTCTCACTGCAGATATTCCCTGCTCCCCTGCTTACACACACCTGGGCTGCCTGCAAATTCCACTTACCTGTGTTTAGGTGTATCCATGAACCATCCACAGAATGACAGAGCTGCAGTAGTTTCATCCTTGTGGCGTGGGACCCCACTGTCCATTACGTATCCTTTAGTAGTTGGAATGTGTGCTGGGAGTGCAGCGTGGCTGCCCCTCATCTTTGCCTCCTGCTCCCCACCCCAGCACTTCCACAGCTTAGCCCCGTCATGGTGCCTGCCTCATGGAAGGGACACAGCATTGCCCAATGGCACTGCAGCTCCCACAGCTCTGTATGGTGGCCCTGAGATAAACTGGGGCCATTGCTCACCCCTCTGGTGTCTCCCAGCATGGGGGGGGGAGGGGGACATTTCTAGTGTGCCCAAGCCCCTGGAGGTCATGAGACACCTGTTTCAACAAACAAACAATTTTGGCACCAAAATGGCTAAAGAGCAGCTCTCACCAGCTTGTGCAAGATGGGAAGTTTTGCCACATTGCATCACAGCCCAGCATACCCCCACAGCATAGCAGTGCCTCACAGGAGTCCCTCAGGGCATGGCAGCCCCTCACAGCATCCCCTCACAGCATGGCAGCCCCCTCATGGCATGGCAGCCCCTCATGGCATGGCAGCCCCTCACAGGATCACCTCATGGGACAGCAGCCCCTCATGGCATTGCACTCGCTCATGGATCACCTCACGGAATGGCAGCCCCTCATGGCAGCCGCCAATGGCCTGGCAGCCCCTCACAGCATGGCAGCCCCTCACGGCACAGCAGCCCCTCATGGCACAGCAGCCCCTCACAGCATGGCAGTCCAGCATGGCAGCCCCTCGTGGGATCCCCTCACAGCATGGCAGCCCCTCGCAGCATGGCAGCGCCTCACAGGATCCCCTCACAGGATCCCCTCACAGCATGGCAGCCCCTCACGGCACAGCAGCCCCTCATGGCACAGCAGCCCCTCTCAGGATCCCCTCACGGCATGGCAGCCCCTCACGGGACGGCATCTCACACACCTTGGGGCATGGCCTGCGGCACAGGAGGGGATGGGGACTGCCTCAACTACAGGTGGGGTGGGTTTTTTTTTTCCTTTCCTGACTAAATTGCAGAGCAAACCCCACAACATTTCCAAGTTCTGTGGGTTTTCCCCTGCTCTTCCTTTATTAAAGTAGCCCCTCATGGTCCTGGCATCCTCGGCCACCTCATTTCCCGGGAGAGCAGCCCTCACACCCAAGACAATTTGTTAAATGCTTTTACGCTCATCACCAAAACCAAGCAGCTGTTGAGCCGCTCTGTGCCCAGGAGCAGCAGCAGCAGCAGCAGGAGGAGGGAGCTACCGGGATTTTTGTGCCCATGTTAAGGTGCAGCACCCAAGGACAGGGCACACACGTGCTGGCCCCGCAGGCACCCCTCACCCTGGTGAGCACGGGGAGGTCTTCACAGCTGCCGCCACTCAGGACTCGTGGGTCTCCTGAATGCGGTACTTTTACCCAAACCGCTGCTTTTTCAGCAGCCACGAAAGTCTTCATGAATTTGTCTAACCCAGTTTTGGGCATGTTCGTCCCCAGTCTGCTGGCTCTCGTGAAGGGTCCCGTCCCCAATGCCCCAACCACCACGACAGGGCACCTCCGGCCCAGGGCTTGGCCTGTGACCTGGGGGGCTCGTTCCCCAGGTGAGCACTAGATGGAGCATCTGACATCGCGAATACTCTTTTTTAATCCCGTAAAGGACAAATTGAAAAGCTAAATGAAAGCACAGATTAAGCTGTATCCCTGCCTCCTCACTGGACACGCAGTGCCTGCACAGGGGGCAGCCGGGGATGCCGCCTGGCCACAGCCACGGCTTTCTCCTGCAAGAACCTTAGCAGCTACGGGTCCAGGCAGACGAGGGATGCTTTGGGGGCCGCTCCTTTTTGCTTTCCTCAAGGCCACCCAACCCTCCCATGTTTCTCTTCAGCTGCAGAGGTGATATATACCCATAGCACTTCAGTTGTGAGCGTGCCCGAATTTGGGGAGGCAAACATACAGGCTCTATTGTTTTTGCTTTGGGAAGAGTAAAAGGTGTCTGATATTCCTGGAAAGCCTGTGGGTGAGTGCTGTATTTCTGAGAGCAATTAGGGTGCCAGTGAGGATTAGCAGTGATGTCTGTATGCGATCAGCTCCTCCCAGCAGCACAAACTTTGCTGAAAAACGTTCCTGAAATATTCTGGAGCAGAGACACTGCTGGTGAGGCAGAGACACAGAGGAAGGGCCCCTTTTCCATCAGGTTGGCATCACCATGGGGTTATCATGAGCCCCAAAAGGCTGCCAGGCAATGCAGCTGCTACTGAGCCACTTTCCCTGAGATCCATCCAGGGCAGGGGAATCCTGCAGAGACTACTACACCCACTGCTTGCCCAGGTGCGGGTGCACTGACCCCCAAGTGACCCCCAGCAAACTCACTGGGAAGTGCCCAGCCCAGCCAAGGGAGGATGCTGTGCCTCAGTGCCACTCACAGGCCAGGCTGGTCCAGGTATGAAAAGCTCCAGGGTGCTGCTCCTGGGGTCTTCTTCCCGGCCACACTCTGAGGAGTGGGTAGGGCAGCCCAACAGGCACGCCTGGCACAGCAGGAACATGCAGTGCTAGCATACATTAATCCACAAAGTAGGAAGGGCTAAAAAAAACAAGGAAGCAAACATGGTGCTGGAAACCAACTTGCCCTGGCCATCTCTGCATCTCCTGCAAAGGCCAGCGTCCATGTGTCTGCATTTCCCTCACCTCTTTCAGGTGTTCACTGGTTGGCTGCATTTTCACCATAAAAAAAAGGAAAATGCCTCAGCTTGGCAAAGACAGAAGTGGATGGGGAAAAAGGTTTGCTAGAAGGCCCCATCTTCTCCCACAGCTTCACATATGGGAAGTGATCACGACACCAAGCCTGAGTTCAAGAAGTGTTTGGACAATGCTCACAGGCACAGGATGTGACTCTTGGGGTGCCCTGTACAGGGCCAGGAGCTGGACTTGATGATTCTGATGGGTCCCTTCCAACTCAGCATATTCCATGATTCTATGATTCAACAGCGCTGCATCCTTCACACGTGCCCAGTGGCTGGCTCTCCTCCTCAAGCCAGTATTTCCCAGCACACAGAGGAGGAATTGGTTGTTTTTGAGGCTGCAGCACGTATTTGAAAGCCTCATTCAACGGTGCTGTGAAACTGCTCCGTGCTCGCCCGGCCATGCACCCAGCACAGGGAGGAAGCACAAAGCCAGTAGCAGCCTCCACGACCATCCATGGCCTCAGCTCCTGGACTACCAGGGATGGGGGAGGGAGACTTCCCTGCTGCATCCCTGCCCCAGAACCATGGAGTTAAGCAAGGATGTGGGATTAGCAGGTGGCTACTGGGCATTCCTGTCCTGCTGCCCAGCTGTGCTGGGCAAGGGCATACCCAGGCCTGACCTACACACATCCAAACCATTTTCCCACATACGGAGACCAGAAGCATAACAGCGTTTGCTGTGCTAATGGGTTCTCAAAGAGCCCCCACATTTATGGGGGCTTTTTGGACCCACCAAGGAACAGAGTAAAAATTAAGTTTGCTTGGTGGTTGTTCAGTAGCATCAGCAAAGTTACTAGTGAGCATCTAACTCCAAGACTCCAGAACGTTACCCAAGTTTGAGCTGGAAGAAGAGGGGGCGATTTTCAGATCCCAGCTCAAGCCTGCAGTACTGGTAGAAAAAAATCCTACTCCGAGATGCAAATGGAGCAAATTTGGTACTGGAGCCACTGGCTAAGCATGGAAGTTATCCTCTCAAAAGCTATTCCTATAGTCAGCACAATCACAGCCACACTTTAATGCAAGCGCACTGCAAAAATAGAGGGGCACTGACTGAAGATCTTGTCTCTCCCTCCTTGAGGAAATTGCAAACTTCCATTTCTTTAATCTAATCATTTGCAGGAGGAGATACTTTCTCTAGAAAAGCCAATATAAGAGGGCTGAAAGGTCGGATGGGATAATATGTAATCCAATGCGATAAGGGCTGTTTACAGAATTATTAATCAAACACAAAAGGGAACAGATAGTAACATTTTTTATTAAATATTACAGTGGATCAAAAAGTACAAAATATCTTTTGCCTGCTATGTGATTGGGAAACTATTGGCACATAATACAGTATCAAAAGCATTAATAAGTACAATTTGGAAAACATACAAAAATTGAGTGTTTATAGTTGGCTCAGCTTTATTTCTGGTAGTGTTTAAACTAACGCAAAGGTTACTCAATAACCTTTTAAATGGGAAACTATATAATATTACTGGGCCATTTTTATATATACAAATCATCACCTTACAGAGCATATAGGCTACATAACTTGAATCACAAAAAGTATACAATATTTACAACAAAAGAAAGTTAAAAAAGTATAAACAGCTAGTAGATTATGCTGCCATTATTAGAACATATTTAAAACTGCGGGGCTGGGGGGAGAGGGGAGGAGGAGGAAGAGAATGAGCGAAATATCAACCACATGTACAGCAAACAGCGCTCACAGCAGCACTGCCAACGCCACCCGCCTCACGCCAGTGCAGGAAGTCCCACTGCTCATCAAAATCACCACGATCGCAAAACTGGACCAGATGCGACCTCACCGATCGCTGCAAAGGAAGCGAGCGGGCGGCGGGGGCGAGGGACCCCCGCGGTGGTCTCTGGAGGCTGCAGCCCCGCGTCTCCCCAAATGGGGCAGAGGTGCTGGCAGAGGCAGCACGGCGCCTGTGCCCTGCTCGAGCTCCAGCTGCTGCCAAGCCAACTTCTCTGCTGCTGGGACAAACCACTTCCCAGGCAGGAACCCACCGGGCAAGCCCTTCACACCAGGCCAGCTCACGGCCACGACAACCTGCCGCAAACCGCCGGCCTGCTCCCGCCCTGCCTGGCCAGGGGCACCATCACGCTGGGAATCAGGCCCTACTTCCCATGTGCTTCGCAAGGCCTGGCTCAGAGTGTGGCCAGAAGCTACACACGAGCCGTTTGCTGCTGGGCCTTTTCCTTTGGATCTCACAACCTTTAGCATCCCTAATGCATCCTGGACATAGTGCGTTTGAATTGCAACATTTCTTGGAACTGGCTCCTAGCAAATAGATTTATGACTCTATTGCCAATTAGATTCTGCAGTTTCCTTTACAAACCTACCAATAACAATGGTCTGATTGCACAAAGAAAGGCTTGTGCAATTTCATTCAATAATAAGGCCCCTTGAACTCAAACAATGCAAACAAAGCCCCATTTAAGACATTGAGGAAAAAAAAAAGACGACTTTTCAGCCAATGAAGAATTCAATAGTCTGTTGAAAGATTTCCAAGACTTCTGTTAAAAGAGTTCTTAAACAAATAATGCATCGCTTCTGTTGGGGGTTTATGCCACCATTTCTTTCCCTCAGCCCTGACGTTTTGCCCAGTATATTATGAGCTTCCCCAGCCAGCAGCGGCCGGTCTCCTCGTGGGGCAAGCGAGGAGCCTTCCTCCCCTCTCCCTGTCCCCCAGCCCTGCGCTGTCTCAGCACGGCTCCAAAAGGCCTACCAGCAAATTCCAACAGGACGTAACCAAAAGGGACACTGGACACTTTGCATAAACAAATGCACAACTCCAGAACACACAACTTAAACCGAAACAAGGAGAAGCATTTGCTTTGCCAAACACACGACAAGCTTCTGTTTGCGTTTGCTGTAGATTTTTATATTCTCTACCCCTTCTCCCCCCGCCCCCCTCCCCCCCCTCCCCCAACCCCCTGNAAACACACGACAAGCTTCTGTTTGCGTTTGCTGTAGATTTTTATATTCTCTACCCCTTCTCCCCCCGCCCTCCTCCCCCCCATCCCCAAACCCCTGATTCTTACGTGATTCAGATCTAGTGCAACTTTACTAGAGATGTCCTCCACACTGTGGCCTCTGCCTGGATGAGCCTGCGGTTCTGTTTCCCGTATGACTTGCGGAGCAGCAGGATATTCTGCACTAGCACATCCCATGTTCCAAGTTCTACTAGTCTGTTTATCAATCAATTAAATATAGTTTTACCACAGGAATATAAAGTATTTAATTGAAGAAGCTGGATTTTTAACAGTAGACGAGTATATTATTCTGGTTTCCACCTTTGGATATTAAGTATGATACATTATATATTGTATTTGGCTTCATATCACGGGAAAATTTAATGACATGCCTAGCATGCAAAGTGTTTCTTAGTAGTTTCTGGTTTTTCTTTTCATATCGAGTACGCTGTCTTTGAACAGTAACTGAGATGGTTTGAACCACAACCAATTTTCACATTGTATAAAGCCTCCAAGTGACACTTCGCTTTATCAATGTCTGTGCTCAGCTGCGTGGTGGCGACGTCCTGCAAAATGAATATACATCCACAGGGAAGCTCTTTCATCTGGAAAATCCAGCCTCTCCACGCCTGGGCTTTCCCCCTGCAGAAGGACGCCCAGGGAGAGGCCGAGATCCCCGTGGGAGTGTGGAAGGAACATCCCGACCACTGCACGGAACCCCCTACCCATCGTGAGGCACAGGACCCAACCCACGAGCCTCTGCTTCAAATCCACACTGGCTCCTCTCACAACTTCTGAAATTCTCAACATTCTCACAAACCACAAATCCGTTTTCTGCGCTCCTTTGTCATCCAGCAGCTTGTGCCAGGGAGGTTTTGTTTTCTAGACCGTTTCTCTGGTAGGCAGGAGGGTTTCACAGCCTAGGTAAGATTAAGTACAACGCTTGACAAATTCACAGACCACGATACAGGAAAGCAAAGCTTGGTGGGAGGGGAGAAGCGGCGTGGGAGCCATCGCAACAATGGGAGGAGGACGAGAGGTGCTCAGCACCTCGCAGGGGTGGGCCGTGGGGAAAGGAACCTTGTTCGCATCCTTGCACCATAACATCACCTACAGTATGTTTATAACCATTAAGATTAATCTGAACCAGTTGCTTCAGTTTGTAAACAGTAAACATTACCACAAAAACGAAACAAAAACGCTGCTCAAAAGTATAAAGAAACTGGAAAAATTACAAACACGTAATAAAAAAAAAAACTAGGACAGCCACAGCCTTTAAAAAAGTTGCAGATAAAATGATACTGTTTAATTTAAAAAAAAAAAAGAACCCAAAACAAAAAAAAAAACCACCCAAACATAAAGAGCACAGAATATACTGGACAAACGAAACTATATAAATTATTGTGACCAAATGTGACACTGGTAGTTTACGAAGTGGATATGTACAGTCAAATTAAACAGTGTTTACCATTCTGTTCTAATAGTGTTAAAATGAAAAAAATCTATTGCCGTTTTACTATACATTGCATTGATTGAATCTTTAAAAGTCAGGAAAAGTTACCCAAAAAAGCACATCCACTGATTGTACAGATTCTCGGCCCACTTCTCCTTTCCAGGTTCATCTGAAGTCCTTGACTCATTTGCAACAATGCACGGTGTCCGGTCCTTGGCTCAGTGAAAGGCAAACACAGCCCTCACCGGGGTTTCAGTGAGCTCAGGACTGGGCCTGTGTTTCCACGGCTCCCTTTGAACATCTGCTCTTACCATGTTCAAGTCCTTTCAGAAAACACATATGCAAAATCCAATGATTTTTTTCTTTTTTTTTTTCCTGTGTTTTTGTTTCTCTCTCTCTCTTTTTTTTTTTTTTTGGTTTGGTTTTCTTTTTTGCGAGGGCAGGGATAAGGGGTGAGGGGGCTGATGTGGGAGCCAGAATTAAAGAAGCAGTCCTGTCTCCATCAAACTCCGAGGCGCTCCTCTGGGCGGGATACGACTGCATCCTGGTTGACAAAAATACAGATCGCTAAATCTGCGAGACATCGTCACGGGGGGAGGAATGTCGCTAACTGAACTTTTCTCCTCAGACCTTTTTTTTTGTGAGCGAGGGGGGTTTACAGTTTTGTGCTGGGATGTACAGAGGATAGCTGGGAAGGTGGGAACGCAGCTTGAGGGTTTATAGCAGCTAAAGGATAAATGCTGTTATGCAAAAGGTCACCGTAGGAACTTCCTACAGGTGTTGCTGCAGCTAAGTGTCTGTACAGTTGCTGGGAGTTTGCAGGGGACGTGAGGAATTGTCTCTGCACCATGAAGGAGTGAAGAGCCAAAGGCTGCATGAGTGGGGATAGCACGGTCTGATTTTTCAAGTACTGCAGGGGATGAGAATACCCGGGTGGGAGGCGATTGTTCAGCCCTGTGCACAGGCTTCCCGGATACAAGCCTGGGAAGATGGGGGCTGACAGGGGAAATTTGTGGCTTTCCAGCATGTTGCCAGAATGGAGACCATGCACTGACTTGCTGCCTTCCCCCTCTGTGTCGGGAACCTTGTCTTTCGCCGGGGTCTCCTTTGGTAAGTGTATAGGAGAGACAGCTCGGATTTTTTTTTCAGAAATGACTTTGTCCAAATCCTCCAGGCTCCGTTTCAGAGGCCGGGCAGCCCCCACGTTTTGAGGGCTCGTTCTGCGGCTGATGATAGGATGCACCATCCCCTCCATCTTCCTCAGGTTCTCCAGCCTCTGGGCCTGCTGCTTCCCAGACCTATGGAGCAACTCGCCGTGTTTTTTCGGGGCCGTCATGGCCATGGGGGACACGCGGCAAGCTTTGGGGTTACAGTCTAGGCTCACCGCCTGGCTGCTTCCAGCCTGGAACGGGGAGATACCTTTGCATTCCTGCTGGGCCATTGATGAGTGAGGGAGGCTGGAGCCCGGAGCCTTTGCAGTCTGTTTGTGTATGCTCTTTGGAAGACTCAAATCTGTTGGCTGATCATCTGAAGAAGCCTCCACTGTTGCCTTTTTTTCTTGCTGATGCAAAGATGAGCGATAATTTAAACTTAGTTTTTCTTGGTGTTTGTGTTGAGTAAAAGTAGAAATATTTTCAGACTCTCTGAACATGTCCCGGGGGAGGTACTTTGATGTCTGTTCATTATTAAGGTGGTGTTCTGTGTGCCTATAAAGGCTGTGCAGATGAGGTGATGAATAGAAATCTGCCAAGAAAGTGGGCACATGGGAGTGCTGCAGTGCCCTTTTCTCACTCATTTTATCTTTGCAGTCTTGGATATCCGACTTCGGTAGGTATGACTCGGCAAGCGAACTGAGGTGATGTTTTGAAAAATCACAGCGCTGAGGATCCGGTTTACTTAGCATGTCATGCTTAAAAACATCATTAATTGACTTCCTTTCTTCCTTGGTTTTAAAACTCTGTACATGTTGTATGACCGAGGGCCTATTAACTGCTACGGGATCAGAGTTAAGGGCATGGGGACCTTGCGATATGCCTGAGGACAGTTCATCTCTGCTGCTGAGCTTCTTTTTGCTAATCAAAGGTGGAGGAGAACCGTAAGGATAGTTACATGAGAGCGTGGCCCCGCTGACCTGCGACAGCAGCTTCTTCTTTGCCAAGGGTGACATGATGCCTGGATTGCCTTTCGAGTACAGCAGCGGTGTGTAACTGAAAGTGGAGTCGTCGTTCATGGAGCCGGGCAGCTCCTTTTCCTTGAACATGTCGAAGTTCTGCACCACCAGTACTTTGGGCGTTTGCTTTAGTGCATTGTGGATATCTTCGTTTCCCAGCTGGTCCACTTTCACCGTGCAGTTTGCAATGTAATCGGCCATCTCTGGCAGCTTCTCATCTTCCATGTCGTTCTGAGCGGGCAGATGGACTGGGAAAGCTGTGAAGGGCATTTCTGGAGGTTCACTTTCTAGGTTGTCAGTAAAAGCTTTGTGTAGTCTTTGTTCAGGCTTTGTGTCTTCCAGGGTATCTGCTGGGGGGTGTAATCGTTTCGTGACAGTGGCATCCAGCACAGCGTCCTCTTCTGGGGGCACGGATATACTCGAGAAAGAGGAGGACGAGTGCTGAACCTCCTCCTTGGCCTTCTCACTGTTGGTGCTGTTTTCTGTCAGGTCTGTCTTCTCCGGAGGCAGGGTCCGAGCTGTCTCCGGCAAAAGAGATGGAGGGCCTTGCACGGGTTGTTTCATCTCTCCCACTGTAGGGTGTTCGGGGAAGTTCTTCTGGTCTGCTGATTCTTGATCCTTCTCTTGTTCTGATGAAACCTAATGAAACGATTCAACAGACAGTAGTAAGAATGCAGCATGTTCCGGCAGCCCGTTTGCAAGGTTATGCACAGTACGCTGTTGGCTACTTTTAGAGAAGGACTTGCCAACCACCCTGCCGGCACGTGAAGGCTCTAACCTCAGGTACCGGACTCAAACAAAGAGAAGTATCTCCTGGAAATATTACAAAATACACCATCCCTGTCAGAGTCACAAGAAAGCATTTCAAAACAGCAGATGTTTGTAACCTGATGAGAGGCACTGGTGGCTTGATCAGATAGCTAAATGCTGACGTTATATACTCTTTTAAAATTAATTAGGCAAATGCAGAAGAGCAGATTTCATGACACAAACAATAAGGCTATAGAAATTTCTCCTGCCAGCCAACTTCACCTAAGAAAACCACACTATTCCTACGCTTTTCCTCCTCTAAAGTCTCTCCAGCATAGCTATCTTAAAATTCAGTGATCACACAGGAGATCATTCACACCCAGTTCTGCATTAAAGTGTGAAAATGATAGAAATGGCATACTAGAAATCCCTATTGTAGGCAGCAAATCACTGCCACAGCTTAACTAGGACACACATTTTTTTATTACCGGATTAAAATGAAGTTGTCAACATTCAGTAAGTGTGTGTGCCCGCTATTACAAACATGGCTTTTATACGTTCTCGTCAATGGGACCGCGGCTCGTTCTGCTCCCCCATTAATACAGCTTGTGTGCACAATTCACACTATTCATCCCATTATGTAGCCGGCTGAACTGTGACCCACAGAGGTCACCAGAGCATCCCATCTGCGATCCAGCTGACTGACAGCCCTTTTCAAAACTGCTGTCACTCTCCTCTGACATGTCGTGGTAGAAGACAGTCATAAAACAGCAGCATTGTGCGACTCCTTTATTATTATTGTTTTCTTTCTTCCTTCATTGTAAGGATAAGACGCATCGAGAAAGTTATCATCTAAATGCTGCTTTATGGTCTGTCGCAGGAGCGGGGAATCGGAGACGGTCCTAACGAATCCAACCCTCTCAGAGATTTATTTCTTCACAGCTGCTTTTAAATATTCCTGTCTGTTTGGTTGGCCTATTAGTTACAGTGTCTGTTAGTCATCCAAACTTCTTCTTTTTAAACTCATAGCTGTCTTTTGCAGCCAAATACCATCATTAGGTCCTTTACAAAGTACCATCACTAGTCTCTTGAGCTTATAAAATTACAGGCAAATACCAGACAGATGAGCAAAGCAAGGAGGAGAAAAAAAAGAGAATCATATTTAATAACTGTACATTCTGCTCTTTGTTTCTGTTAAGCAATACTTTGATTGAAGTTTCAGCTATTGTGAGGAAATGTGCAGTCTAAGGCTAATAGCATTTTGTCTGGTGTCTTGTTACACTGACAATGTCATTGTGATGGCAGGAAAAGAGTGAAGAGCACAAAGGCAAATGCAATCCTAATAAATTAAAGTTATATTCTCTCCCTGCATACTTCTAATGGTGCATGAGTTGAACATGCAATTGAGAGGACCACACATTTGTAACTGGATTATGCTTTTCCAGCTCACAGCTTCCAGGCCACATGAAGAAATGGCTTAAGCGGTGGCTTGGTTGGGGACGTGCCTACACATTTATGTGGTGGCCATGGGGCTCTCCCTCAGAGCAATACCCTGTCACTGCTGTGCCTGGATGAGGGCTCAGGAACGGGGCTCCACTGCCAGGGCATGGCTGCAGCGCGAGAGACAAGCAACCTTCTGCCTGGCTCCAGCAGACCTGGATTTTGCTCCACCCAAAGGAGTTGAACATCTCCTGCCTGCTACCCCTGTTAAGTGCCACATCCTGGGCATGGAGCCCTCCGTATGGCAAAGCACCGATGAGTTCTGGAGCCCTACATCCACCCAGAGGTGAAGCATCCACCCAGCAGCCCCTTCACTGCTCAGGCTTTGCGCGATCACCGACCCGTATGGTGACTGACATGGAGGCCAAGGTCCGTAATGGCCCACCCTGATCAAACAGGGGCAAGACGCGTCTTCCACCTCAGTCAGGGGGGAGACATTAATTTTGCTATAAAAGGTACCATTTTACAATAGAGAACTGCCATAATTGTACATTTTTATTGTCTCGTCTAGGCTCCCTACATTTCCGATAAGCGCGGCTTAGGAACTCTTCCTGCAAACCACACAAAAATAACTTCAGTTTAAACAGCAGGAAGTTTGAGATAGGGAACAACAAAAGCAAGGAAATTCAAAGTGAAGGCTGTTGCTCTGTTGCTGACTTGTTATGTTGGGCTTAGCAGCAGCAGTACAGATAGCGTGCAATGGATCTTGCTGATCCAAGACCCTCAATAAATAACCGGGGATGAAGGAATGACAAGGGAAGGGAGCACCAGCTTTCACTTCACTTCTCCTTGCTTTGGGCAATTTGTCTTGTAACCTTCCAGGGACTGAAGCACGTTTGTGCGCGCTCTCCTCTCCATGTGGTTTTTTTTTTTATTTTATCCAAACAGGGCTCCCCCTACTTTAAAAGTACAATGTAAGAGAAAAAAAAAAAAAAAAGGTCTCTCTGGGGATTGCTCTTAAATTAGATATTAATGGCACTGTTGATAAAGGCCATTTAAAACACAAATTCTTCTTCGGATGGGAGATTAAATTGTCCTTGTAAGCACAACTTAAAGAGGTAGTGGGACACGAAACCCAAAATTTTCTGTTCTCGAAACTGGGTACATGGAGTCTCAGAGGCATCTGTGTTTACAGGTCCTGCATTGTTTTTTTAAAACAATGAGGAGGAGGATTGTTGATAGCTGACTCAATAAAATTTCCAAACAAGTTCAGAAACAGGACTTCTGTACCTGCCAGACGCAATGAAGCCAAAGGAGCAGCCATAGTCTGCCGGGCACGTCATGTGTTTCGACATTCTTTAAATACTTACTTTCACTGCAACGCCTTGAAGGCTGCTGTGATCTGGCAGACTGAGACAGGAAAAGCAACATGTTTTGCAGGGGTTGCGTGTGAGGAGCTTCACCACCTCCTTCACACGGGGCGCAAGCGGGGCACAGGAGAGAGTGGGCAGGATGTGCAAAGGAACGTGCTTAAGTAACACTGGAGCAAAAATCCCACTGATTTTGGATCACTTAACAACACTCGAAATTTACCCTTATTTGCAGACAAATATGAGTTCTATCATCTATCTTACCCTGTGCTGTGAACATAAAATCTCTTCCATGAGGGCTGTCCTATGCTTGCAAGTGATGTGGCTCTATGTGGAAATTGGGGCCTGCCCATGTGAAGCAGAGTGATGTGATAGGAACCTATTATGTCTGAATAGGAAGCTCAGCTGAAAGCCATCTGCTGCTTGGGAGAGGGAAGTTGATTTCAGGGCTTGGAAGGTGGTTCCCTCAAAATGAGACCTTTTAGTTCAAAAAGAAACTTAGTATAATATAATAAAAATCCTAGGGAGTAATATGTTTTCTGACAGTCATGCATACATCTGTGAGCACAGAAGGCTGATCCAGAGGTTACCATTATAAAAATCAGCTGTGTCCAACAGTTACCACAGTATTATCAACAATATTAGAGGTTCCCGCACCCTATACTTAGATTAGGAAATAACTGTGGTAGTCGTGTGGTTTCCCTTTGGCAGCTGCTGATCTGTTAGTGGTGACCACTGTACAATACAAGGAGCAGAACTGGTACTAGTCAGATCCAGCGCTTGGTCCTCTGCCATCCCCGCTGCGCAATATGGAGCAAACCGGCTGCCCTTCGCAGCCCGGAAAAATCCCAGCACAGACAGTCTCACAACAGCTGAATTTCCATTGCTGAGCAAACTAAAAGGCCAACTGGTTGGAATTCTCCAGTTTACATTATATATTTTATCACTGGATTTCATGTGATTAAAGCTGTGCATTTTTAATTGAAAAACTGAAAAGCAGGGAAGCAACCGACCTCAGATGCATCTTGGGGTTTCTGTGAATTATCTTTTTCCTTCTTGCTCTTTTGGTTTTCATTTTTGATGCGTTTTGTTCCAGACACTTTTGTTTTCGCTTCACCCTCCTGGGAACTGTTATCCTGTTTTCGAGGTTTCACTGGAGGCAGTGGCTTATCTTCCTCTCCTTTAATAAATCTTTCATATGGCAGGATTAATCTAGGGGATTAAGGAACAAATAATTGATCAGGTTTTGCTGTTCTAGCAAAGGAAAAAAAATGTATCTACTATGAGCAGTTTACTTAATAAATCCATTTTCTTCCATGCCATAAAAGCAACAGTTTAAACTCTACATCTATAAATCCAAGTATAAGAAATCAATTTATTTGGCAAGATTATCACGTGGCATAAATTCAGTGGAGTTGGAGTTGGTGTGGATCAGCTGTCAGTAACTGTGCAGTGGTTTGTGTGGCCACACCAATTTGTACCAGATGAGAATATCAGCCATTATGTTTTAGACTGATTTAAAAAAAAAAATAAAAAATCCACCATTTATTTTATTTTTCCCTCCCTGAATTTAACAGCATGCAACAAACTCCAGGAAAACACCTACAAAGCCACAGCCAACTCAACAACAGCTACACAATTTCCAGGCCGGTGGTTCCCTTGAGTGCAAGGGCAGTGCCAGGAAGGTGGCAGGAGCCAGCGGAGCCGGGCTGCAGGAACCCTCCAGGGGTGGGCACAGCACCCGCCCCGCCGCCACCAGCACCAGCCCAGCGCCACCCGTGTGAGGCGCCCATGCAGCGACAGCCACCACGCTCCCCGCCTTCGCCAGAGAGCCTTTTTTAAGGAAGAAGGGGAGAGGAGAAGAGGTAAAAATGAAGGAATCCTTCACCGTGGAACTGTCTGCCACAAAGTGCACCAAATTGCTTTAAAAACGCAAGGAAGAAACACAAACAAAAAATATCCTCCCCCGAAAGCATCAAACACACTGAGTTTTAATCTCTCTGTTTTCCCTTTGCAATTCTTGATCTGAAAGGAAAAATAACTGATATAATTAAAAGGGATGGATTGCATTACAATCTCAGTTTCAACTTCAGTGATTAAAGTTTTTATAATGCATTTTGGTATGATTAATGACTCACTGTGGGATTAATACGAGACTCAGACTTTAAAAATATGAACTTTAATACAGCAAAGATAATTTGTTAAAAAAAAAAAAAAGTTGACTCTATGAAGAAAATGTACTTTGCTTATAAACAACATAAATCTGCTCAAATACCAGGAATCCTTAATTATCTTTAATCTAAGACTCCAAGGCAGAAACCTCTTTGGTTCAGATATTCGTTTGTTATCCTAGAATCAGTTTCTAAGCATGCAATTTTGATTTACATACTTAGATGTTCAAACACAGTTTGGGCTTAAGAGAGCAGAAATTAGATTGCTCGTGATCATAATATTTTACATTTTAATAAAATACAACATAAATTATGTTAAAATATAAACCTAATTTATGCTATATTAGAAACAAAATTCATTAACTGAGCATGCTCTGACATGGTATGTGCAAAGAGGCGTGAATAATACTTTCTAGCCCTGAATTTGGCAGGGCTCCAGTAATGAAGCTAAGCAGAGCCCACAGGGAATATTCATCTTCAGATCCCATTACAAACTGAGTTTAAACATGTTACAGCTGCTAAAACTGGAAACTGCTCCCTCTATGCAAACTTAGCAAAATAATATGTAGTTGCCAAATACCTGCTTCCCACTGTAATATTACAGTTAATGTTTATATAATAAAAAGCATAACTAAGCAGAAGAAGAAAAAAATAATCCTGTTCATACTTGAGGCTGCTACATTTCATTCGCAAAGCGCAAATATTGGTAAAAACACCGAATTCCTCCCCGCGCAGCACAAAGCACTTTGGACTTCACTAGAGGCAAGGTTGGGTTTCACACAGGGCAGCGCCGAGGCCGCTCCGCCATGTGTTAAATATTTAAAATTGCTTTTAATAAAAACACATTTTATTACAATAATTGTTAGCACTGCGAGGGGAGTGTTTGACTTTGTTTTGTTTCCATGGGAACGCATCGCCCATTAAAAATCTACATATTCCACCCGTAAAGGTTCCAGACGCTGTCCGGTGCCTCATGGGAGACGGAGATGCTCCCAGCCCCCGGAAGGAGCCTTTCCCTGGAAGATGCCGAGCGATTAAACCTGGTGGCTACGGCCAGGCCGGGAGCAAGGCCCGGCCCGACGCGATTAATCACCGCTCGCGTGCTCTCGGCCGGGCCTTGTAGGGTAACGCGGGACCCAAACTCCTCCTCCTCCTGCCTCTGCACCTCACCAGAACTCATTAGCTTGGGTGCTAATTAGTAACCGTGGCTTAAATTTCCTTTTCTGATCTTAAGGGTTCATGTGGGAGTACAAGGTTTTCATTTTAGTTATTTTTCACTGAGCTCAGCAGTTGGCAGGCCGACAGCAGTAAAAATACATTTCACATAGCCGGTCAGCGGCCTGGAGCCAGCAGCAGGAAATCTGGAATTAAATGTTTCATGTATCGGGGAGGTGGCATGACTAAGGTAAAACTGAGTCAAAACACAAGGATGGCTTGTTCTAGGATTTTCCCCTCCTCGTTTCAAAGGAGGGCCGGCCAAGGTGGCTTTTGGGGGCGGCTGGCGAGGAGCCGGGCAGGAGGAACGCGGGCTGCGAGACCCCAGGGAGCAGCACCGAGCTGAGCAACACCAGCAATCGCCGCTTCACGTAGAGATTTCCGTCGGTTGCAATTTTCACCGAATGTTTTTTCAGTTATCCTGTCATGGTACAACACAATTACCCACAGGATATGATCTTATCATTTGATTATTAGAAGTTTTTATAGCACAGGAGTAATAAGGCTAATACAGCTCTCGGAACATGTAAGCAGCCGGCTCACATGCCATGAAAGCAGCCGGCTTAGCCAATTTAAGGTCAATATTGCCCAACACCGGAAGAATGTGATCTCCTGTTAGCCAAATAGTTTAGCAGAATGTGACATGTCTGAAACCA
>VZTA01007106.1:54522-103893 GCA_013398855.1 Mohoua ochrocephala | reverse complement strand
TTTTTTTGGTCAAATATTTGCAGTGCAGGTAAGATTTAATCAATCTTTGCGCAAGGAGAGGTAAAGACAACGTCCAAAAAACTGGATCCAGATACCTCGAATGTGTCGTATGTTGGAAACAACAACCGTGTTTTCAGTCGCTTTGAACCGTGGCTGTACTTCCCGACAGGGGGGGAAGTATCAAAGTATTCATAAAAAAGGAAAAGAGGGGGAATATTTTGTGGTCTGAAGAATATTTACTTGTAAAGCCTGCGAGAAGACCAAATAAAAGGGTCTTTATCATGATCAAGATTCCAATATTAAGATTAATAAAATGTATTATTTATAAGTCAATTAACATAAATAGAATATGTAAGCACTAGTGTATTAAAAAAATCTTTCCACAGGCAGCAGATTTTTAGCAGCATGAGGTTTTTTTTTTTTTTCCTGGAATAATACAAGAATAACATTTTCCAGCCAAGAGCAGAAACAGTAGGGGAGTCTTTGCTATCACAGGGCTTCTTATTAAATTCAGTCACTGTGAAAAGCCAGTCTTTTTCCTTTTTTCTTTTTCTTTTATTTTTTTTTAAATAAAGACAACTTAAAATCAATACAAGTTAGATTAACAAATCAGTACTATACTAATCCTGATTTATTACAATCGGCAATATTAAGTTTAATCACGTATAAACTGCTACTCAAAAAAAGATTTTCCTTTAGTAAGTCCTGAATTAAATAATGGTGCAGTGTACTGAGTTTTTAGATCTGCATCATCTGATATTATGAAAAATTCAATGTACTTCTCTGCAGCAGATGTCAGAGGTCAGCAAATCTATTACAGTAATGTAAGTAATCTGGCTTTCTGCCAACCTTTTTTTAAAAAACACTGAAGCAGATAATTTTATATTTACAAATTCTAAAATCCTCCAGGGACTAAATCTCTTTCCCAACAAAAAGCAGAAACTTCACATTAGAGAAATGTATTTCACAGTATATCAAACATGTCTTCATCATTAGCATTTCATAAAAAGAAAAAAAAAAAGCCCTTAATCTTTATTAGTCAACATTTTTTTTTCCCAGCTACAGAACTAACAATACAAGATCTCATCTGAGCCAGTAACCACTACATGTATTGATTATGCAGAATGAATGACTTTTTTGGCCCGACTGCTTCACAGGACACATGAGAGCACATCTATTTATAGGCATGATAAAAAAAGTAGTTACAATAATGCAAAGGATCTGACCAGCCCAGAAAGAGGAAGGAAATTAAATGCTAAGGCTGCCAGTTTCCTCTTTAATTCTCCCTACTGTGTATGAGTATGACGGGGCTCTGGAGCTGGGGAGGAACCATATGCCCAGGACACACAGGGCGATGCGAGACAAGGAGGCAGCTCAGCACAACCCCTGCAATATTTTTTCGTATCGCCGTTTCAGTGTTTATTTTTGTTTTCTTTCTGGCAGAATAAAATATTTCAGCATGTCTCCCATTGACATCATTGTACTTTCTCAAGGGCTCCAAGCCCAGCACAAAACAGGATGCACTGGAGCCTCTCAGCCACAAGGATAATCTTGGAGGGAGTTAAAATACCAAAGTCCATTCCTTGGGAGATGTTGCCCCATTCGCATGCTTGGCCAGGTTAAGGAGGCTAATTGCAACAGGAATGGAAAATGATTTAAATTTGCTCCACCAAATGAATACAGCAACCAGTTAACCCGTGGAACTCACTGCCAGTGGATATCTTGGGGCCAAGGGATTAGTGAGATTATGCAAGGATTAGATGCTAATGTAAATCATGAGAACATTAAGCTGTTAGAGCTTCAAAAATGCTGAAAAGGGACAGGCAATAGGTCTCTTTAGCGGTAGGAATTTGGAAAACGCTTTCCTCCTGAGCACGTAAGGCCACGGTGGCTCCAACGCCTCCCTCTGCAGGCACTACCAGAGCTGGGGGACAAGACAGCCGCTTTTTCCAGTCCAAGAGGGCACCCATCTGCTCCAGGATGTCCTCACAGCAGCTGGGCAGAGCTGCCCGCAGCCCCTGCAGCCAGGGGATCTGAGCGCAGGGCTGGGACAGCCCCTGTGGAGCACACGGACCCCCGTCAGTAACCTCGGTGAGAGAAACCCGATTCTTTCCCCCCAGAAAGTCAGTGGCAAAACATTCAGCTGTTTCAAGGGACCAGCAGGAACACCTGAGCTCTGATTCCAAGAGAAGTCTTGTCTTTTTTACCGTGTTGCTCTTCAAAAGGGTAAATCTTAGAGCACTGGTCCAGTGTAGGTGAGGGAAACAATGAGGGAAACCTTCAACAACGATCAGTTGGCGGGGACAGCCAGGAGCAGGAGGCAGCTCTCCAGCAACACATTCCCAGCAAAGAGGGGAGAGGAATAACCCAAACTTTAAGGTCTCAGCCTGTTTTCCAAAATGAGAATATAAAATACATTGAGGAAATGAAGCAGTGTGTTCCTGAAGTCTGACTTCCCTGGATTGCATTGTACAGTGCAGGGGTTACGAAAGCAAGCCTCACGTGCTTTTGTGCAGAACACAATAGCAATGGTTTTATTTGCATTTGTCTGAAGTACAAAACTGGCATGTATTTTATCAGCAAAGACAAAATATGTTGGAGTTCAATTTTCTTTCCAAAGAACTTTCCTTCCTTAAAGAAATGGCTCTTTCATCCTTTCAACAACAACTTTCCTCACAGCCCACTGGGAGTGCTGGTGGGTAATGAGAATGGCTTACTGCTGAAAGGTGGGAACGGCGCTGCTCTAAGAGAATTCAAAGACACTTTGTTTTAAGTAAACTGGAAATTAGTGACATTACAAACACAGCTGTTGATTTAGCTGCACAGCCCAGCGAGGCAAGCTCAGGCACTCCTGATCCTAGGGCTCAGCAGGGGGAGATGAACAACTCCAGTCTTTTGCCTTTGGTGCAAATTTACTGCAAGGAAAAGACTCAAAGGAAGGGTGGTGGGCACAGAGCAGCTTCCCCAGGTCACTCTACCAAAACCACTACAAGACTCTGGTTTGGCCACAGTCACCACTTCTGCATCTAAAGGCAGACATGCATTTTGTTTGGTAGGTCCACGGAGTCCCTGCAATGCTTGGTCCCCTATGCTCAGAACAAGCTTACAGATGCCATTTTGCATTGCCTGTGGAGTGTAGGTCTCCTGGCAGGACTCCAAAATCCCGCTGACTCTCCCTGGGAGCTCTGAGTCACATCTATATTGCAGAAAGCTGTACAAACTAGGGGCATTCTCTTTCATGTTAACAAAATCCTGAAGTACGAGGTGGAGATTCCCAGCAGCGCTGGGCAATCTGAGGGAAGAGATCTTCCTCTCCATCATTGGTGCTGCTCCTGCAAAAGAGAACGGCAGCAGCACCCTCCTGGGGCATCTCAGCTCCCAGCAAGGAAAAGGGGCTCGTCCCCTTGTGTCAAGCCTGTCCCTACTCCCGGATGTCAAGAAATGAGATTACCATGTGCGACACTGACCGGCTCCAAGCACCGAGCCGGAGCGCTGGGACCCCAAAGCTCTGGGCACCGCAGGGCCTCGGCACCCAGGAAGTGCCAACGCACGTGTGCACGGCGGGCACGCCTGACAAGGGCCTCTCTGCTCGGGTGACAGCCCACCCGGCAGCGCTGGGAGCACACAGCATGCCCCAATCCTGCTGGGACAAACGCCTGGGTGAAAGGAAGGATGGAGGTGGGAAAACAATTCCCCACCAGGAGAGAGATCATCTGCGTGCAGGCACTTAAAGGCAGTGCCCGACTGTCCAGCACTTTGCACTCAAGGAGTCCTGCTGACTCCAGTGCTGGCCAGTAAGTCTCTGAGGCTGAAACCCCAGAAATTTTGAAAAAAATGCATGTTCTCAGATGTTTTGAATGGACAGCTAGGGATCTGTTTTAATGGTAAACAATTACATTCCTCTGTCATCTGATACTTTTTAAATTTTGGGGAGGGGGGAAGCTTTCTGAATTTTCAATAGTTCCTTTGTTAAAGCATCTGTTACTCACATAATTGAAAAGATGTTTGTTCAGTGGTATGCTTGAGAGTACAGTTATTTAATCTTAATGATAAAGCCCTGAGGGCAGAAAATCATAAGTAGAAACCTCTTGTTATTTATCAAAAAGAAAAAAAAAAAACCAAACCAAAAACCCAGGAAAAGAAAGAGAGAACCGAGACACCTCATCTATCTTCAGGCTTAAATTCGTGCTTGATGGAAAACTATTGAGACAATTTGCAACTTGCGAAGTTTTCTGGGAGTCTGGGACTAGCTCAACTGTGAGGGGGGAGGGAAGTGGGGTGAAGACAAAAATAAAACAAGGAGAGAAAACTGTTGCTTGGCAAGTTTTTTTTGGGTCAAACAAAGAGCTAGTTGTAGTTTACAGCATGACATAACATTTGATTAATTTTTGCCTGGGGATGTTTTCACAGTTAACAGTGTAAATCAAAACCTTCTATTAATTACAATGTGTATAAAAAGATAACCATAAGCAATTTCATGTAGATGCTATACTAGCCCCCTACTTTTTGTTCCCTCTAAAGACTGGCTGTTATTTCCTGCAAAACACCACTGAAATGCTTACATGTTACGAAAGTTATCCAAACGCTTTAGCAAACCAAACAGCATTTGCATGGAACACAGGGCCCTCCTGCATATTGAATTACTGCACAATATCCTTAGGGTAGACAGACTTTATGGCTGTTAAAGGGACTTATTTTGACCTGCCTGGTGTTTCTGATAGTATATAATTTTTATGTGGGTGATTTAGAAAGAAAAATGGCAGAATGGGCTCTGAACCGTACAAGACACTGCATCTCCTGAAGTTCAGTCCTCTGGTAAGGGACAGATGTGCAGGGTCCTCAGCAAGTGCCCAGGGGCCACAGCCACAGCCAGAATGAAACCCTCTGCAGGCCAGGGTCCGAAGGGTGGGCACAGCCGCCCTGTCCCATTGTGAAGAACTACAACCCATCCCACCTACCTGCTCCTCCTCAAGTCCCAGGTGGCTGTGGCTCTGAAGAGTAATTCCCCACTCAGCTGCCTTAATTTTGTGAGAGCACAAGGCCTAATAAATCCCTCTCCAGCTGGGTCTGACCAGGACAGACTGGTTTTCGAAATGCTAGTAACTCAGGAGGGCCAGCACACAAGACACGCTGCTGAACAGGACTCGGGCCATGGGGTTCTCTGGGTCCATCCTTGCTGGAGACCCCAAGGGAGCCCAGCTTCCTGCAGCGCCCAAAGAGGCCAGGAAGCTACTGGTCTATGGTACCATCCAGCTGCCTGCCATGACATCTCCCAACAGCGACACCGGAGAACCTGAGGAGAGTTACTGCCCTCTCCAAGTCCCCAGCGCATGTGTGTTTGTGCACAGGAATTGCTCTGGAGGAAACCAAGATGAATCACAGCCAGACTTGGGAGACAGAAAAAGGCCCCAACAGGCAATTACTAGTATTTTTGTTTTGTTCAGTGCATTTTACTGGGAACTTTTTATACCTTGCACACCAAACTAGCAGGTTGGGTTGTTTGGTTTGGTTTTTTTGGGGGGGGACAGTGGTGCAATATTTACAAAAAATCCCTAACAACGACATCATCAGCACTGCAGAAATACAGCCGACTGCTCATGCCAGAAAGTTAAAGCTGCCGATCATGTGTTTTCTGTAAAAGCGAAAAGAAACCTCAAACCCTGCATGTGAAAACCACATCTGCATTATTAGGGGAAGCCAGCACGGAGCAGAGTGCTTCGCAGAAAAGTGGCCGTTTCTGAGGGTTTCTTGATAAGCGAGAGATGTAGGGTACTGACAAGGGCTGTAAGAGTTTCACGGGAAGGGTGCGCGCTGAATCAGCTCACACCGACCGCACGCGCCTCCGGCTGGCTGCGATCGTGAAAGGTGAGGGCCTTAGAGGAGCACAAACGAAGAAAGTAACGACCAAAACAACACCACCTCATGAGCTCTGTACGGTCCAAGTTGCGCACAGAGCAACAGCCCCATGATGGGAAAACATTAATGCTTTTTATATTGGTAATCATCTGTAACATGAGCAATTAAGTACAGTACTAATGGACTATAGCCAAGAGCCTGGTACTAATATTAAAAACTGACAGAGATGAATAGGTTTGGAAGGAAAACTAGGCTGACAAAGACATTTTTATGAAGTGCTTGGGCCTATCTGGAATAACCCAATCAGAGGCAGGTCCAGACCAGCCATGCCTACAGTGACAATAACGCATTCATTGGCATTATGCGATGCCTGCTATGCTTTAAATAAAAACACCCATTGCTTCCACTCAGAAACCTGCACTTTCATTATTACACTCATTAATAAAACAAAAGTTGTCTAACTAATATACAAATAACACTTACTGAAACACTGGCAGCCTTGCCTTATTTTAAAATGAAAACAGTTACTGGAAACACGAACTGTATTACATGATAAATGAATCAGTTGAAAATGCACACAAAACCTTTCTTTCCCTTTTACCAGGGAAACAAAGCAAACACTGCCCCAGCTGAAGCACTCTACCTACCCATAGCACACCAGCAGCTATCACCACAAGCCCTGCTCCAAACAGAGGGGTGCAGAGCAATACATTCCCCAAAGCCTTTAAATCTGGCTTTGTTTCAGCTTTTGCCATCCTTGGCACCATGAACCTGCAGCCACATGGTGGCTTTGCAGAGGTTACAAACACCTTTAGAGAAAGCAGGATTTCTTCATTGGATTTGCTAGACAGAGAGACAATTTGGCCCTCTCCAATGCTTGTATTTTGTGCCTGGGGTTTTTGTTTGTTTGTTTGTTGTTAATGAGGCTTTTTTCTTTCTCTCTTTTTGCCCTTTGAAATTGTGTGTAAAACTCTACCTTGCAAAGGGGAACTTGGAGAGGGCCGGAGGGTGGGATGCAGTGCCTGAACCGGGACATAAGTGCCATTCCACTCCTCAGCATCCTAAGGATGTCACTTGAAAGGTGGCTGCCACCTGAACAGCCTTGATATGCTAAAGCTGCTGCAAACAGCCAGCAGCTTCTCTTGGGAGAGAGCTGGTTAACACAACATGGGTGCCCTTGAGATCCAGCTGTAGAGACGAATGGCAAGGCTAAGTCAAACAGCAGCAGGGCCAGTGAAGTCAGGGAACTGCCTGTTCTGCCTCCAGTAAGCAAGGAAAGGCCAGTGGGATTCAGAAAGGAAAAATCACGAGATATACTCAGCATCTGCTTTCCAGTTTAATTCAATTTCCAGTTTAGCTGTACAGCTCACCTTCAGGTTTGAAAATGCATGTGTGTCCTGAATCGTGAGCGTGTGTATTCCTGCACTGCAGTTCTAGTTTTAGATTAAATGTCATCTGAGCACTTTGGCTATAAATGAGCATTACATTTACAGGTGCTGTAGTTAGAATTACCAGCTGAAACAAACCATGACAATTTCATTTACTTTTTTCCAAGTCTGAGGCTTAATACAGCTTTCCTGTGGTGGAAAAAAAATCATCTAACACTAGAAAAGTAGAGACTGGATGAGTCACCAAGGCTTTTTGTATACGTGTTTTGGTTTTTCAGACCAGATTTAGTAAAGCACGTTTTAGGCAAGCTCAGGGCTAACCTAAAAACCCTGCAAGACTTCTTGTCCAAATGCCATCTTGTGATAGCCTGCCAGGGATGTGGAAAATAGGTGCTGTCTGGTATCAGACCTAACCCAGAACTACATGATAGACTGGCACCCATGAACCCAAATCTGAGTTCTTCAGCGTATTAAGACCAATCTAACCATAAACCAGAAGACTCTTTCCTCAGACCAGGTCAAGTCAAGCAGAACTGCTTTTGGGTAGGCTGGAAAGGCTTTTCAATCTGTAAGGCATCACAAGTCTGCTCAGGTTTTCCAGTGAGCACAATGGGTTTGGTGGCACTTCACAGCATACCCAAGTAACTGCTGAGTCAGTCACACACACACGAGTCTCTGTGCATGGGAGTGCAGTGCAAGGGTTTTGTACTTAAAAAAAAATAAAACACTAGCATTAAACATTGTCAGGAAAGCAGAAGAGAGGGACGGGGTTTACAGAATATTTGTTAATGGCTCATTTACTTTTCCACAACTACAAGAGATGTGCTCTCTCAGTGACTCTAGGGCTTCAGCACTGAGCTCAGCAACGCTCCCTCTGCAACCCAAACCCACAGAGACCTAATGCTTATGTGTGCCTGGGTCTCCTCTGTCAAGTAACATCCCCCAAAGAACATCTGGCGAGGGAAGAGCCAGACTGCCAGTTGGAAACCCATCAGCTGGCTTGGGTGCAAGAGGAAGCTCTGAGACTCTCAGGGCTATAATGATGGGGGGAAGAGCTGAATACCCACAATCTGATGAGTCAATAAAACAATCTATAACATTTGTCTGCAACACGAAGGCAGGGAAAAGCCCCGTCTGACATGCACAGCAACTCGCTCACTTTGCTCTGCTGCTTGGCTCAGTCTCCAGAAAGCTTCTACCATTTATAATGGCATTCATTACATGCAGCTCCTCTGTGCACCCAAGCCCTTCTGCTGGAGATGTCTCCTGTAAATGAGCACGATCAAACCTCCCAGCCTCCGTGAGGACGGCACTATCTCCCTTGGAGAGGCCGACACTAAGATAAGGAGAGAAACTGCCCACTGAGCACGGCCCTGCCGTGCCACCTTTTGCACAGGCAAGTACAATCTCTTCCTGAGCCCAGCAAAGTAACTTGTTTATGCCCAGGAACAAGAGACTGAATTTTCCTTATCTGAGCTGAAAATTGCTGAGCTTTTATTCACGTTTGCTTGTCTAAGGAAAAAAAAGAAACCAGAAGAAAAAGAAATAAAAAAAGATAAAAGAAGAAAGAAAAGGAAAGAAAAAGCCCCAAGAGTTGTTTCTAAAAACCAAACCAAAACAACATTCCAGCTCCAGTATTTTATTCAATGTGTGCTGGCTTCACAAGCCCTGGAAGTTATTATCTACATGGGAAGAATAAGAAATCAACAGTTCTGACCAGCAACAATGGCTGCAGAGAATGTTTGGCAGCAGCTCGCAGGCAGGGAGGAGGGAAGGAATGCAATGAAGAAGAGGAATGCAACGCTCTGCATGACCTACAACATTAACAGCACCCTGCATTGTGGGCCACCCCATTATTTTGATCAAAACCACAATTTGCTTAATTGGTATTCCTAAAAAATGACAGAAGACAAGTGTTTGCATCAATTAGCTGCCGTTTCTTATTTTTCCTTGAGTATGTTCTCCTCAATTTTTCAGCTTCTTTAACTGGAAAGCTGTTGCAAAAATTAAGATACATACCAAAGAAAAATCAGATGCTTGCTTTATTTATTTAGTCACTGGAGACAGACACTCTGGTTTAAATTACAATGGATTATCTGACTAAACTGGTGGGGGAATATTTACTAAATCTTTAAGAAGACTCTCTCTCTTTTTCTCTAATTCTTTATAAAACGCTTTGAAGGCTTTCCAAATTAATTTTTTTCATTATTAAACAAGCATTTCAGATTTGTTATCTTACCTTTCATAATGTCTGCGAGTACATGTAGCAGCACTTGTGCTTCCAGGGTTACCACCTAATTCATCATAAATATGTTTCCATTGTCGACGGGCTGTTATCTGTAAAAATGGCAATGGAAAATTTAATCTTGCATCTTTACAGATTCCACAGCGTTTGAGTTCACAACAACAAATGCATGTATGACACTTTCAGAACAGCATGTACTACAAGCACTATAAAAGCCCCTACAGAATACATAGAGTACACAGAGCTTTGGGTGTCTTTTTCTTTTTTTTTTTGGTAAGTTAACACTATGTCTATTTTCTTTCTCTCTAAAATGGAGCGATCTGACTGATTCATTATCAAGTCACAAGCAATACAGACTCACAAAAGAGAATCTCAATCAATACAGGGTCATTAACCATCAGAAGTTATGCAGACAAATCCCATGGTGAATTATGAAAATGAAGCTCAAACCATACTCAGCACAAATAATGATTACATAGTTATTTTAACTGAATTAGAGAAAATAAATCTGCTGCAAAACCCAAATCCACCGCAGAATTCTGTAAATCCACAAAACCATAGTCCGTAACTCTATATGTTACAAGCTGGTTATTTTTATCCATTTACGTCTGTAAAATACATAGATCAAATACTAATGAAATCTTAACGTGCTCCAATGTTAATATTTGAGCTATGTACTTTATTGGAGCACGCTGACGAAAATAAACATCTTGTAACATATTGAGTTGCATACCACGGTTCTGGTTTTTTTTTGTACAGAAATTAGGATTATACAGAATAACAGATGGAAGACCTGGCAAAAGGATTGTTTCTGAATACCACTTCATTATTTTATATATGCCGCTATATTTAAAACAGGAAGAAAAACAGGAATAGGACAAGCACAACAGATCACCCTTGTTTGCCTGCAGCTCATAAAGAAGGCCAGTAGAAAACTGTGGGGGCAATTTGGGGAGAATTTTGTCATTTTCTGTGGAATGCCATGGATTTTAATGTATTCAGCCCTGGAGGCTTCTTTGGAGTTACCCACAGAGCAGTCAATGGCATTTACTGAGGAGCTAAAGGCAGAAATCAGAAGAAAACAAATATTACAACTTGCAATCTGAGGCCTGTAATTTTAATCTAAACAAGAGGAGATAGCTACCATCATTAAATATTACAGGGTAAGAGGTGTTTCTGTTTTGCTCAATATAAAGGGAAAATCCTTCCTTTGCAGAAATTTTTCTCCAAAGCCAAAAGCATGGCTGGAGTCTTATCATTTGATAATGTTACAATTTCTTCAAATTTATTGTTTGCAGACTTCTCCAGAAAACAGCAGCAGCTTTAACTCACTGTTAGCACCTGAGCACAGATTGCACCTATAGATACTGCTGAAAAAAAGAGGTGTTTTATCTTAAACCTTATCTAAAGCTAAATGAACTGACTTCATTCACTAATTTTATTTTCTGTCTTTTATAATAAACCCAAAGACTACCAGCACAAGGATTCAAGCAATTCAAGGATAAATTCTGCACAAAAAAATTATTTAAATACAAATCAAACACTCATCTGATGGTAAGGCTCATCTTAAGTCTCTTTTGTTTCAGTTCTTATGCTGTCTCTTCCCCAGGCTACCCAGACTTCTTGTTATTACTACTAAAGTGCTTGAAGAACCAGAGTCCTCATGGGCCATAAAGAACATCACATCCTGAGAATATGAATGGATGCTCCTCACACAACCCAAGAGGTCAAATGAGAGTTGGACCAAGTACCCTGCTGAGGAGGGACGCCTGGATGGGAAGCTACCTCTGGTCCTGCCTCTCGCATTCCACCGGTCCTCAGGACAGGCAGAGGCCAGAGGCGTGGCCAGACAGCCCTTGCCTTCTTGCAGCTCCCAAAAAATCATAGCTCTCTTGAGGACTGCTGCAATCGAGCCTCTGGCAGGCTCACGGAGCGGGGAACAAAGGTGCACGAAGCTGCTCTGGGGTCTGTGCTCTGGCCCTCTGACAAGCACAACCTGGCTGGGCTTACAAGGCTGTCCAGGACCTGAAGCCTTGGCTAAGAATAGTGATGCTATGCAGAAACTTTACATGAAAGCCAAGGATTAGTTAGCAGGAGGACTACTGTAAGTCCCCCTTATAAACATCCTGATGTGACTAAGAAGCATGGGCTCCATTTTCAAAAGAAAAACTTGAGAGCCTTAGTCTCATTTACCATGAGCTGACTCAAGAGTTCATACTCGAGCTGGTACACTAGTAAATGTAACTAACTTTAGGGGAAAAGTGAATCCCTTTGAAGTCCCTGGATCATTTTTGGTGTCTTTTTCCTCTAAGCTGCTTAAAATAATAGTATTTTCACAAACATTTGCCCAGCTTTATCCAATTCTACATCTGCAATGGACCAGAGCTCCTTGGCAATTAGCTGAGTCGTGCCCTCCCACATACAGAGCTAAGTTTAAATTTGACATTCCCTGAAACAATTGTTATTCTAACAAAGCCTGGGGTTGAGTTTTCCCCTGCTCTGGAAAGTTTATTTTTTATGCTTAATAAACTTCAAAGGACTAAAGGAACTGATTAATTACATCCTTAAACAATCTGAACAAAATGCTTCACTGAGGAAACTGCACCACTGTCATGCAGGGCAACACTGCTACGAGCTGGTCAGCCCATGCTGACCATATCCAAACTGAGGACTGCCTTCCTTTCTCACACAAGTTCTTCCCAGCCACCTCAGCGACCAAACTTCCCAAGGAGTCAGGAAAGCGTTAGCTTGGCAACGCTTTGCTTACGGTCGTGGTTCCTACCAAAAATGTCTGCCTCTGCTGCTTTAGTTTTCCGATTTGTTTTTCCTTACTCCTAACAGCGTACACATTGCTCCCAGGGCCTGCCACGTTTCTGGAAGTGCGGGATGGTCCGGGCTCACCCATTAAATCACGGCGATTTCACAGGCAAGTGTCATCTCTGACAGCTTCACATTCCAATGCTGGCTTTAGTTTTAAAGCGGCCTTCTGGGTTGCAGAGCCCTCCTGTAATTTGCTCCAACCTACAGCTTCAAAATCCTTAAGCTGGGCCCACTGGAAGCCAGCACGTTTGAAAACCTCCGTGACATCTTTCCCAACCAACAGAAATCAGAGTTAAGCGAGAGACTGGCCTGTCCGGGGACCTAAGAGGAGATCCGATCTGGTTCCTATAAGCACAGTATTATGCAGTGTCTGGTGGTCAAGAAAAAACAAATAAAAGCAACGATCTTATCTATTAAAGCAGAAGACTGTTTACACACATGCTTTTAATGGTGTCTTCTGCTTTGAGAAATCTCAAGGTCTTTTGCACTGCAATCCCAGCTCCCAGCTCCCCTCCTTGTGAAAGGCTTCTTGCTTATTTCCTGCTGCAAACATAATGGGGGATTTTCTGGTCATGGTACATGATGTTCACAGCTCTTTTCAGAGCTCTGGGTATTAGTTCTGTATGAAACAAACCCAGTTAGCTCTGCATTCCACCGATATACCCGTTTCTCTGGGCCTGCCCAGACACAGGACTGTTCTATGTGTCAATCACTAATTTTTAAAAACTAAAGCACTTTATTGTTGCTCCCAGGAGGCAGCAGCTAAATGGGATCCCACTGACCTTTGGCAAAATCTAAGCTGCTACGCACTGAGGGTTAAGCTCCATCTAACTTTCTTTTTACCCTTTATCTTTCTAAGACATCTCCAGGTAGAGTCCATTCAGCAGCACAGCCTTCTGCAAACATGCCAAGGCACTCCTTTTGTGTTGGCTCAAAAGGAAAAATGCTACTTCATAACTTGCCAAGGACAACTCTTTAGGTAAGTCCCAGAAGTTTCCCATCTATGAATATCTGCACCTTTTACTCACTTGACTTAGGATGGCTGAGAGAATTCCAGGCAACGGCTGTTAAATGCCACTGCAGCTGAGCCCCCTACATCATGGCATTGTTTCATGTTTCATCCAGCGATTTGGGGACACTTTAAATCATTCACACTGTGACGGTCTGCTATAGAGAGTGCTTTCCAATGCACTCTCCTATTATTAGTAACAAAGATGCTCATCTCACATATCTTTGTTTAAGAGAAATATGATTCCACCAACTACAAAGAGACAGCTTCATCTGTTAAGGCCTTAAACCAGTTTGTATGGGTCGCTATTTTTATTAAGCCTGTATTATGTTCAACAACAAGTACAAGGGAGTGTGGTATTACACAGTTATGGATGACAACTAACTAAGAATTTGTAATCAAATGGAGGAGAAATGACTCTCGTAAGTACTCTAAATGGGGAGCCCTTAAATATGACACACAGTCACAACTTGACACTATTAGGTAGCCCGTAGGTATATACCACATGCAAAGGTAATGCTCTCTGTCAAGCCTCACTGGATCCATTCCAGCCCCTGATAGGGAGAAGTCAGATGGCTAAGAAAGTTGTTCTCTGCATCTCAAATCCAATCCCTGGCTGTTCTCAGTCACTTTTAGATCCTGAACTGACAGGACCGGACTCAAAAATCTTGCACTCTTCTGTGAATCTGTGCAGAAGCTGAAAAATGCTGCATATGATCCATGCTTGTTTCTCAAAAATGTTTCTTAGACTCCATTGAAACATCTACATACGAACAAGTGGGCAAGGCAGCGGATAAAATTAAAAATGGGCAGACTATAATTGTTTTGCCAAATAAAGGATGCAAAGTTTGCAACTGCTTTAACTAGGAAGGTTTCTAAGCATTGTAAAAAAATTGTCCTCTGACCACTTTAGGCTTCCATATGTCATTTTAACCAATCTTTTATCTGTTTCCTGTTCATAAAATGGCTGTCACACGTTGAAGGCAAATATCTACTTCCAAATATTATTTTCTTTACAAGACTTTCAAGAGAAAAGACTTATTTCTATCTCAATGCACAAACCAGAAACTTGTGAAATTTTACAACCAATTAAAGATGATGAAGGCCTCGTAATGGACAAATGGTTTGCTCGAGTCAGATGGAAGGAGCCATAGAGATAAATGCACACTAAACAGGGCAGGTCTGAGAAAGCCGTTGCATCAATAGATGGGTGGCACAGCGTGTGACAGCGGTGGATTCTGTTCAACACTGAATTACAGCACTCGCTTGAAATTTCTGTATCTAAGCAGACCTGCCTAAGATCCTAGAACTGAAAACTGAGGTCCATGTCACCCCCTACCATCCACTGGCTCGTGAAAAATGAAACAAATGAAACACAAAAGTTTTTCAGCGGTGCTTGCCATTATAAAATATACACAAACGAATGCAGTTGGCAAACTCAATGAATATCAACTGGCCATAAAATAATGAAACTCAGGGTGTGCACAGGTCAAAGTATTGCAACAGCTATCGATATAATACTCAGGGAATTTAAAGCAAAGGCAGATCCATATCGAGGATGAGACTGTTAACAGAAGAGGATGAGGTCAGGAAACCTCACGCTCCATATACAACTTGAATTGCATCACAACAGTCCTCCCAACTTCAGCTTGCCTGCAAAGAGCACAGGCGCCACTCACATCATAGAAACAGGCTCAGGCCCATCATTTCAGACACAGTCACTCTCCAACCGAAGCTGGGCTCGCGGGTATGTCAGAGGGTGTGAGCTGTGCTTGCCTTGCCATTTACTGAACAGCAAGCGACTGCTATAGTTTACTCTCTATGAAGAATAAGCACTGCTGGTACATTTTCATTCAAGGGGACAAATGCCCCTAAACAACAGAGAACATCTGTCATCGAGAAAAGGACAGGAGCTTTGAGACAAGTGTGGATTGAAGCTACTCTGGCTGACATTCTCATGTATGCGATCCTTCCCCTCTGATCCTGTCACGTTTCTCAAACCTGGCTCTCTGGCCTTGTGGTCACAAATTCACAATCCTATTCTTGCTCTGCCTCAGGTACAGAGGCTCACCTGCTCCAGCATGTCTAAATCCATCCCTCTCCCTCTGGCACTAAAACTCATGTCTCTCCAGCAAGCCACCACTTTGGCATCTCTCTCTCTGTACTCGGTCCCCTCAAGCAAACCTGAAACATTGCTGTGAAAATTGTTCGCCTTCCTGAGCCCTCCGAACATGCCACTCTCCCTTCAATCTCCCTCCTGGCCTTCCCTAGTGCTCTGGATCAAGTTCAAGATTTTAGCCCTCATTTTCGTTGCACTTTACAACTCCAGCAATTACTGTTGGCTCATAATTGCTGTAACGATCTATCTATGGTAGCTATTCATTCATACATACCCATGAGCACGCCTACACACACCCCTGTACATAAGCATGGTATGTGCTGATTAATGAAAGACAGAGCAACAATAAAAGCCAAATCAAGCACGTATTTTTTTTTAAGAATGTTAGATTTCACGTTTCACAAAATCCCAGGCACACCCATGCTAACCAGCCCAGGCTGCTGATGTACAGAACAATGTGCTTTATTGTATGGAAGGAAAACAGTGAGTTTTGAATTTTGGTTCAAATGACTTTCAGTTTCTTGATAGCGCATTTCTTCTTGTCATTTCTCTACAGCACAGATATGTCCCAGATTACTTCGTAAACAAAGCAAAAATAATTTCTTTCATCCAACTGCAGCAGGAACTGAACAACTTAATCTGATCATTGTGTGCAAAGAAAATATTTCCAGTGACGACATCTTCCTATGTCAATTGTTTTTTTATTACAGATGTCATCTCGATGTGCCATATTAATGCAGCTCTTTCTTCTCATTTCAAGATTTTAATCTAAGTTTGTTGCTCTAATATTTTATTGGTTCAAAATACATGCTGTAAAATCCGTGGCCATCAAATTTTCCTGTGAGCTAAAAATAAACTGCTCTTGTCAGATATGGTTAGCTGATAAAAAGTGTCAGAGATTTTTCTGAATTACTTTGATAACTTCCTGTTTATGTGGTACTGACCCTTGTCTAATGAAGATCTTTTACACTTGGAATAAGAGAAGATTCTGCAGCATATTATTCCTTAATGGACAATGCTGATTACTTTTGAAAGCCTTTAATACATTTCCCATATTAGACATGAACAGATGTCAGGGATGTTGCCAAGTGAAATTTCTTTTATGCAATCTTGGCTTGTTGTACAATAATAGCCCTTTCTCAACATGGGAAAAAATTACAGACCCAACTAATTTCCTTGACAGGGAAGAGTTACATATGTTTTCCACTTGTAGTTTTTACGACAAGTTTACAATTTTGCCAAATCTGGAACTAATTGGGACCGTTTCCAAAAACGGTCCAATAAACCCACAATGAGTACAGCTAGCCTAAAATGCAGCAAATGATTGTTTGCTTTTACATTTTTTTTTTTTTTTCCTAACAGGGAAAAGTTAGATTGCACAATTATTTCATTTAAGTTACTTAAACACTTACTGTTTCATATCCTCCCAGTTTTTGAGCAGCTTGAAACATAGTCCAAAGGTTAACTGTTAGAGGGACAATAAGTATTTAGATAAGCATTGCATTAGCCAACATATTTCAAAGAAATGTAAATTAAACAGTTTTAAAGAAAGAAAAATAGAGAAAAAAAAAAAGCTCACAGCCCCTGAAAAAGCTCCTGTGAAACATTTTCCAAAGAGGTATTTACATAATCTGAAGAGTAAATATTAGCCCATACGATATATATTTTTCATTACATATAAGAGAACACACAGATTCCTTAACAGGACTGGAAAAATACACTGAGACAAAGGTAATGGGCTCATTTGACTTTGCTGATAAGAGACACGGTATAATGACTGCAGCACGTTTCCATAACTTTGATAATAAAAATTACTCATTGGGAAGAATGTTACTTTTAATTATTTGTTTAACACTGGTTTCATTAGCAAGCAAGCAAGAGCCACACACTGGCTCACGGAGCGGGCCTATCGATTAGACAATATCCAATATTTACTGCAGCTCAGATAATGGGCTCCATAATCAATGAACAATAAGCTGCGTTCCAGCGGGCCCTACGTGAATGAACCCAGATGGAGCACGAATGAGCGTTACTGCAATAATTATGCTGTGGCTGGTTGTGCCTTGCCCGTGGCTGTGGGGTCAGAGGCACAGAGGCAACTCAATTCAAAAGAGAGTTGTTATTTCCTGCAGAACTTCTCCCCTTTCACGTGCTTTTCAGCCCGGCCCCCTGTCCCATGAGGCCGCTGCTTGCTGGTGTCTATTTTATTTTATTTATCTCATTTTAATTTTTATTTTATCTCATTTAATTGTTAGAAGAAAAATTCATGTCAGCCCTCTCAAAGGTGTGTGCACAATTCCACCAACAGCGATTCCCCACATACACACTACAGGTACTTGAGGTCAGCAGGAACGCTGTGGACCACGGAGAACGGGATCTCTTCCTCCATGGAGGGATGCTCTGCTGCAGTGTAAGTACTGCCTCTTCCCACCAACCTATTTCTATTGGCAATGTTTGCACGAGCCTTGCTGGACAAATACAGAGCCCCATCCTGCAGACGTTTCTGCTCTTCTCAGCATACTTACTCTGGGTATTTAAGTATTTGCCGGATCAGGCCCCTACTTCATAATGAATGTCAGGCAAGTTTCAGGGTATTCCAGCTAAATGTTAGCAGCGGGTCCTACCCCCAGTGGGCAACTTTAGAAATAATACTTTAGCTTGTCTTTTAAGCCCACCCTGTGTCTCCATGCTTGAGGGAGTGCAGAATAAAATTGGGGGGGGCGGGGGGGGAAGAAAAAAATAATTACTTCAACACAAAATGTTCTGAAAGCCTCGCTGAACCTTGTACTGCTTCAAAGCTATCAAGAGCTTTGCTTAGGCCTTGATTTAATCTGAATCAATGCATAATGCAACGAAGCTGTTCATAGTACATTAATTTTACTCCCATTTCAAGCAGCCAGTTTTCAGACAAACACTGTAATCATTCAGAGTTATATAAGTTTATAATGGCTGCTGGAGGCCTGTTGCAATCAGTGCCAATTGCTATTAGGTATGTAAATTGTTATGTAAAACATACAGGTTTGACATTCTTCATCAAAATAACACATGGTTTTAATCTCGGAGATAAATTAGAGTAAATAATATTTCAATCCATGGCGTTTTCCCTTTAAGGAAATGAAGTATCATTCAATCTATAGATAAGGAGGAAAAATACCCCCATTTACAGCTTTTGTTGGAAACCGTGAAAGATCTACATTGTGCTGCAATATTTATGCAAAATTCAGTTTCGACTGTATCTTCTCCACATACAATTAATTTACAGATTGTGGCACTACAAACTGTACATGCCAAAGCAATTCTGAACACTGCGTTCTGTATTAAGCAGATACTGCCTGGTTTTATTCTCCGCAATCAGTAATTCATTAAGTATAAACACATTTTGGGGCTGAAAAATACGATCCCTTTTGTGCCTTTCTTGACCACCTTTAAATGTCTTCCTTTAATATTTGTCCTTTCATAAAGAACATCTGGGCACAATACAGATACGTCATATTATTAACTCAGAAGAAAGGCATTACAGACGCTGCAGATTTACAAAACAGAAAACTAGAGAGTTTTCAACATGCCTATTTCTAGTCATAATCAGCGGATTTAAACCTATAAATATCCGGCAGCAACTACCCCAGAAGGAAGAGATGCAAATCTAGGCATAAGACAGTGAAATGCCTGGACTGGAAAATGTGTAGAGATAAACATGGTCCCTCCCCATCCATAAGGCTTTAAAATAGGCTTCGTGTGCAATTGCTTTCTCCAGAGAAGCCAAACCATTCTAAAATGTCAACAAGAAAGTGAGAAAAAGGATACTTACTCTGCTTAAAACCTAAATAGGGTATTCGTTCAATTGGTGTTTTCCTTTCTTTCATATATTTATAAAGAGCCACAAGGAAAGCCTGCTCATCAGCTCTGCATTCTTCACCTACGGCAATCTTTGATTTATCCTCACTTGAGCCTTTCTTACAGTTGCTGTTGTTACTCTTGGGTTTGGGCAAAGCTGACTTAGCCTCACATTTTACCTGGGAAAAGAAAAGATGTCATATCAGATCTGGGTAACCTTTAATTTTCACTTAAGGAATAAATACCCTCTCCTAGCAGAATGGATTGCTGAAAAAAATGAAGGCCAAACCATGCGACTGTGTTTGAGGGGAAACAAAGGAAGCTATTTATAGAGCTAAATGTCTTGTTCTGAATCTTAGTCACAACATTTTTAAATAGCCACATCTTTAAATCATTATAACTCACTGGTAATGCTCTCCAGATCTGCATTTTTATGACTATACATCGCTATGTCACAGACAGCTTCCCTCTCTCACATACACTTGCCATTAGCAAGTCTAATAATAACCCTCGTTCCAGGATTGACACTGAGCATTGTCAACTCCCGTAGACAACCCTTGGAGCTGAGGGTGCTCAGCCCCTTCCAGGAATGCTCAGCAGCCAGCTCTGAAATGACACATTTTTCTCTCCTTTGGCCCACCAAAATAGATGCAAACCTTGGCAAGCTTCACCCAGGCAGAGCCCTCAGCACACGAGTGGAGGTTCTGCTGCAGCATGGACTCAAGTCAAGTGGATTTGAGCATCTGCTTAAACTTGAGCACAGCCCTAAGCGTTTAGCAGAAGGGAGAGGCTGGTAGCTGGAGCCTTTCCTGGTAGACACTGGCATCCCCAATGCACATAAGTCCCAGAGCTCCAGGTCTCCCACTGGACTGCCCAGCAGATTTGTGCCAGTCAGGAAATCAATAAATTGGAACCACTTTACCTCTCCTCAACATTCGTACATGGGGAAAAATATCCAGTGAGACTGGCTGAACCCTGCAGCCCCTCTTGAAGACAATCCTCTCACTGAATCAAGCAAATTACAAATCGAGCATTCACTTAAGGGATGTATACAAAAAAAACAAAAAATAAAAAGAGCAGAAACCCTATGTTTTTCAACCTCTCCGCGACCAAGACATTGAGACCATGGGATCCAACGCATTGCCAATGAAATACTGAAAGTTTTCTAATACAAGGTAGTGGAGATGTTTACACGTATTTTGGATTTGCACCGTCCCTTTAATGCTTCTGAGTGCCATCAGGAACCCTCTGGCAGTTCCATACCCCATCCAAGACATGTGCTTTGTGCTGCCAGAGGGAGCAGGGAGACTCTAAGAGCCAGTATTTGGTATTTTAGGAGGACACCGCAGGAGAGCAGGGTATCCTGCTGTGCAGGAAGGCAGGAGCTCTTGGTCAAGCAACCCATGGACCCTCTTTCAGAACTGTCACTTCTAAACCAGGTACTTTCTGGATACTTGCTGACAGTTTGGATGCGACTGCTATGAAGAGCATTACGTAAGTGCTTGTAAAAAAACAACAAACATATCACTGGAAAGACCACAACCACGATATGCTTATTTTATCTTGATAAAGATACTCTGGCATTTCAGGTTCAGGGAAAGCAAAATCTTCATACTCCTCCAGGTATGAACTTTGCAGAAAGTACTGACTTCAGGTGATCTGCTCCACAGTTTTCCACAGATGCGGGACAAAGCCATGGTAGCTCCTAACCAGAGTGGACAAGTGGTCACAGTTTTCCATGGCAACTGATGTGGCTCATATTGGCCACCTCCATATTGGCCACTGCAGGGTACAGGCTCACTCCTCCCAGGCAATGCTGCAGGGACTGGGAAATGGACTTCCTGCGGGATTTTTCTTGATCACTCGCTGCTGAAGTGTGTCCAGTGTACTGCTTGATATTCTCCAGTTGCACAGTTCAAAGAGATGTTGTCTTCCTATAGCACAAAGCACCATCCTTTGCCTTTTAGTAATAGATATGCTTGTTGATTAAACTTTTGTAAATATCATGGGCTTCATCCAAAAGTCAGAGGAGCTAACAGGATTTTTTTCCTGTTAAATGAACTTTGGACTTCCTCATCCACTTTTCAGGTCAGAGCTGTAATTCCTTGACTTTTTTTACTTTGGCACGTCACATAAATTATTTAACAGCTTCTGCTTGTAAAGTTTAGATTACATTGTCATAGGTTTCAATGCTTCACCAAAGACTAGGTTAACACTCCCAAAAGGAATGCATGACTTCAATAATTTTAGGATTTTTAGCTGGAGCTGCAAATTTGGAACAAATTCACTAGACCTGGGAACAATTTTTCAGTTTTGTCACCCACTTGCTTGAGTTCTTGTTTTCAAGCCGGACAATTCAGAACTGTATTTGCAAAGACAACCTGGACATGAACTCTAAGTGAAATCAAAGCTCACTGCTGTGCAAACAAACTAATGACAAGGGATACCACCCTCAAGGAGACAAAGGCAAAGTAACATTTAGAAAGCCACCGGGAGTAGGAAAAACCCGTAGTACATGCAGCCTTCCTCTCTTCAGTCTACAGAGAAGCAAGGTCAAAGCCCCTGTGGAACTCAGAGGCGTCAAAGTGCGATGGGTGGACTCCAAGCAGCATCAAGTTCAACAAAGCTTTGGTGAAGGCTACAATGCTTCATCTGCTCAGCATCTGAGGCCCAAGCGTCACTTCTGGAACCTCCCCACCATCTGACAGGCAATATGGATGAATGCCATGACCAGTGATTAATGAGAACCAAAAGGGCCAAATGCCATTCTGGGTAACACCAGTGTAAATCCAGCATAAACATATCAAAATCAGTGAGAACGATGCCAGATTTGCACCAAGCACCACAAACTGCTCTTCTCTTTCAAAACGCAAATCCAGTGCCACAGCTGGGTTAAGATGGATAAGATGGGGGTGCACTGAGATGGGCTCTGGAACATCTGACCCCCTCCTGCTGTGTTTTCCATCAGAGGTGGATGATCCATGACCATATGGCCAGTGAACACTCATGGGTACACCCCTGTGTTTGTCTTCTCCTGCCAGAGGTCACGCACAACACAGACCACAACAGACCTGCATTTTACAGTTTCCATCAGATAATGGCCGAGGCACTCGGAATAAATCTCCAGGTCTGAGAGCATGCCAGGCCACCTGTGGCCACAGGAAAAGCATATCCTGGCAACTTTTAAACTGATTTCCCAGATCTTGCTGTACAAATGAAGTGAGAGATTTACTTCAGCATTTGCACTAGGAGATGTAATGAACAGATTCATTTGGGGACAATTTCCGTGTTTAACAAGTTAATCCTTTCAGTTCCTCAAAATGGTCAGATCAGCCAGTTTTAAAAAGCATTAGAACGCACTTTGAATTGGGAACACTCTCTGGGAAGATGAAGCAGGTACAATGAGGGTCATCTGCTGGAGCCTGCAAGTTCCAAAAGCCTGTCCAGCACTGGTGACACATCAAGTATGAAAGCCTCCAGAGTCCTGAGAGTATTTCAAGACAAGAACTTGATATATCCCTCTCCAGGAGAACTGATCCTGCTGGAGTAAAAAGCCTCGTATTCCCTTCCCAGCCTGGGAGGGAACTCCCCTGGGATCTTCCTCAGGAGGCACTAAAAGGGATGCAGTGACCAACAAAGAGATCAAAAGCAAGAAGTGGCACACAAAAGGCCCACTTTCCCCGGCAGCACCTGCAGGTCCAGGATCACATTGTCTGTGCCACGATCACTCTCTTTTTAACAAGCCACCTGTACTGGGACGGACCCAGAGCTGCTCCTACCAAACCAGACACTTTTCCTTGTCAGGTAACTGTGATACCCTCAAAGCTGATGGTTCAAGGCAAACATGCCTAATGAGAACTACATTTTAACAATTTAGCTTTCTAGTCACTGGCGGCCAAGAACATGAAATTCAGCCAGTCAGGAGAACTATGCAGCTTGCATTGGTCTTGAGAGTCTCATAGCCACAGCCTTCAGAATGCCCCTTCTGCCGTTTCCCAACCCAAAACCACACCGCCACTGCAACTCCGTCAGAGCCGTCACCCCGCCACTGAGAAATGAGGCTGCTGCCACACACTGAGTGACATGATCTGAGAATGCAAGCAGCACAACTTCTGGTCACAAGGGGTTTTATCTGGAACAAGAACATGGACAGGACTGCTAAACGCTTCAGCATCTGACACAAGTGGACTCATCCCGTTTACACGAGCAGTGTTCAATCCTGCTTCTCCGTGGACCCACTGTCAGCATCAGTCGGACACGGAGCACTCACAGAGGAGGATAACCAATGGTGAAGAAGTCCAACGTGGAGCTTCAGATGACAACTTAACGTCCCAACTGTTGCCAGCAATGAGAAGGGAGTAGGTGGATCTCTATTCCTCCCCTTCCCCAAATAACCACCTCCTCCCTCCCCAGTAACCCACTGGCAGGGTCTGTACAAAATGCAGTACATCTGCTGTAGGGGGTTTGCTTTGCTGTCCTCCTCTCGTGGAAGTGTATCCACAGCCCTGAGACACAGATTGATGTGAAGAGCCACAGTGAAGTCAGTGTGACTACATGCAAGGACATTATATCATGAGCATGTCTATTATTTATAATGAAATTAAGCTGGCCAAGATAATTAATGCTATTAATATCTGCACAATGATGAGCGCAGTATGACTAGATAAATAGGTGGAATTACTTCTTATCTGAAATATCCTCTCATCTGACTAGTAGCGTGAACCCAAATATAAACAGAGAGGATAAACAATTTGGTATGAAGTGTTACTGTTGTTTTTAATTATCTAATACCTATATATCAGGTGCTGAAGAGGCAGAACTACTTGTGCAACAGTCTGGGGTGCTTTGACAATACGGTCCATGCCGCAGCTCACTGGCAATATTTAACGTGAAAAATGGCTTGGGGGAAGGGGGAATTGAGGCAAATTGAGACATTTTCACACAACGGATTTTGCACATTCCTTCACAGCGAAAACATTCAGACAAACTCTATAGTATCTGGCAGGACCCCGCAACTCGACACACCAGGCTCCATCGCCTCTCACCATGCCTGTCTAATACGATAGTACAGACTCCGACCGAGCACAATGGGGCACAAAAAGAAGAGAAACAGTGACTTAAGGGCAGAGCTTCATCATGAACTTCAGCCTCTTTTATCGTCACCAACAGAAGGCACGATTTTAACTGAACTCCTAGGGAGGAGGAGGAGGTGGAATTTAATTTGCCTTCCTATGAGAAACTGAGAGCAGAACACTTCCACTTGACCTCTTTAACCTCCTAATCTCCCAGGACATTCACTGTGTACAACAATACCAACGCAAATGAATCTATAGATTCACTGTATTTCCTAAAGAGATGGTCACAACAATGGAAGCGTTTTTCAGATACACATCCATCTAATTTATTGAAACAACAGATTTGGGAGGAGTCGGTGTAGAAATTCAGTGTATGCAAATCTCTTTAGCTCTTCAGCTTAAAAGTATCAGTGACAAAGTTCTGCCTCAGATAAAAATCAAGCACTGCTCTAAGTAATTTTCCATCTTTGCACCTTAGAGTTTCAAATTAAATCATCTTGAAAGGAGCCATTTGTGCTGCTCTTTTTTTTTAAGAGAAAACCAAATTCCTATTTAAAACCACTCAGACAATATAGAAAATAGGATGCAATTTGCACTACAGAAACTCCATTTTAAAATATTTTAGGGAAAAGACACAGCCCCATAAATATCTTAAAGATTAAGTCTATAAACACCAATCAGTGATCCAATTTTTACTTGCAGTATGGGCTAAGCACTGCAGCACATACAGAAGACTCTGTAAAAGCATGCACTATTCAGCAAACCATGGAACATGCAGCTCAGCAGTAAGTATTAAAGAAACAGCCCAGATATTTCTTTCAAGCTTTCATACTGAGTTTCTGCCTTTATCTTTATTTTTTTTTTTTTCCCCTAATTTAAAAATGTCGAGATCTTAACATCAGGGCAATGTCATTTGTGTTTGCTTCTTAGAAACCATTACTGAGGCAGCTCTTGTTTCATAGTCTGTTTATCTTCAAACTTATATTTAGAAGTACATTGTAACAGGGTGAGCTGCTCCCAGGTTTATTTTTAATTCGAAGATACTGTCACAAACTATGTTTGTGTGTCACAGAATGTGAAAACTAACACTAGATGCCAAGAAAGCTTAAGCACTACCAGTTACCAACAAGCTGATAGCATTAGGTTGTTAGGTGATTATAGTTGCTGGTAACTTTAAACACAGGCATGATTTAAAGTGAAAAATAAAACTATTGAAAAAAATTACGTTTATCTTTCCAAGAAAATAAGTTACACTCTAAATTTGAAACCACATGCTGGGAAACAAAGGCAGGGTTGTACCTAAAAAAGAAGAGAGTACAGAAAAGAGTATTATTAAGTGATTTACCTTGGCAACAGCTTTGCTTTCGGAATTATTGTTGGAATCCTTAATGCCATTTAATGAATCTCTTCTCTGTGGGCATGGCTTCTTTTTGCGCGGTCTGCCTTTAAGATTTGGCGCTGAAAATTAATGGAGAACACTTTGAGCACATTGTCTTATACTCGATTCTTAACAGCTGAAAGCATAATAAATAATTCCACTACAATCAGTCACAGAAATGTACACATCTGTCTACAGTAAATGCTTATTATGAGCTTCCCATCCTCCATGGGTTACGTCTCGACACACTATACGTTTCTATAGAATATCCCCCAAGGCAAATCTATTCTACTTTCACATAACTAATTAATATAAAGTCAAACACTGGGCTCCCAAGGACTCAGAGAGAAAGCACAAATATTTCTCCATGGTACAAAAAAAGAACAAAATTGAATATTAATAGGTAACTTTGCATTAATCACCCTGCTGCCTTTATTTCTAATCTTCAAGCAAGAGTACTAACTGCTATTTCCAACTTTGGGAAACATCTGGCTTTGGAAATGCTCTGAAATATTGAAATTCCTTACAGCTCCAAGAAATGTTTATATATCCTGTCATTCTTGTCAAAGTTCTTCTAAAAAAGTTTAAGAAAAAAATAAAAAATTACCCCTGAGTCCTGAAATGGATTAAAAAAAACCCCTTAACAACTAGTTCTGGAAGTTGACAAGTACTGAAATAAGTGATTGATTGTTTCATAAGGGTTACATACCACACATACAAATTAACACGAATCACTTTCAGTTTTGTCCAATTCTGAAGATAAAACAGCTCTGAAATAACACAGTGACTAAATCCTAACTGTGCTGAGCAATACGAGGAATGGGATATGGATCATCATAAAAAATATCACGCTCATCTTTCAATAGTGGTATTACAATATAAATTATGATCATATATAGAAGTAATAGATGAAGCAGATGTTTGCTCATTATTACATGTCCCCTCTGCTTTCAGATTTAAAAATCAGCCTCTGACTACTATGGCAACATTTAAAATGATAAACAATCATTAACTAATGACTGTACCGAATAAGATAATTTCCTTTAAACCTTTAATTTCTAGGTAACCATTGTTTTCATTACTTAAAGGGATGATTAGAACAATGTCAGAAATCTAAACATCACAAACCTCTTGAGTGTCTTCTAATTGTTTCTAATCTTACATTTGTCACACAGTAAGCCAGTGGTTTCAGGACATTTTACATTTTAATTAGTTTGCAAACATAATAAAGGGTGCTAATTTGATTTTATAGTTTGAGTAACACTTTCATATTTGGTCTGTTCGGAGAAAAAGAAAAGCTGTGGGTTTAAAATAAAAAGTCAGATCCTTTTTCTTCCCCCAACACTGGTGTAAGGTAAAAAAAAAAAAAATTCTATATGTGTGTGTATATATATATATATATGCATGTGCATATGGGTGTAAGTCCATATTTGTGTCTGTCTAAAAATATGTTTGTCTCCCTATAGAAATATCTCCATCTATCTCCAGTGAAGCACATTCCGCTTATTGAAAAGTACTGCAGAAAGCAATTCTGAAATTGTCATCTGAGGCTAACATGCAAAATCAAACAAAGAGAGAAAGAAATTATTACCCATTCCAGTCGACAAACATCTGCCTGATTTATATCTGTACTCATGAATGCTACAGCATGTGACTGCACACTACGTCGCTGGGAGTCTCGACTTGGTGTGGATGTCAGTCTTACACAAAATGAACACTAAGAGTATTTGCTCCGTGCTTACAAATCCCCTCCCCCAGCCGCTCCATTACTCATCTAAACAGAGATGAGCGCCTCGGCGGGAGCGTGGGATGAGCTCCGAGGGCTCCAGCGCCGGCTGCCAGACCGCCAGCCCCGGCCACGCCGCCCTGCCTTATTTATAAACCCCGCTCAACCTTTGATGTCTTCCTGATGCCTACACAGGGGTTTCTTGGCACACGACCTGGATGGGACGGACAGATCCTTAACCACGGTCTGCCTCGGCAAGTCGCATCTTCTTTAAAAAGGTACTGAAGGAAATAGAAATGTTCCCTCAATTTACTGCGCTCTGGCGCACGTGCGAAAAAGATCAACCTTTGAATGAAAGGATCCCCAGGCCTGGCCCAGCCAATGGCCAAAGAGGGACGTGGCTGAGCTACCATCAAATATACTTGCATGCGAATTACTTGTCCTTTCTTTCTTTCCTTCACTCCTTTCTTTCTTTTTAACAAATAAAGAAACGAGTTCAAGGCTCAGTGTTTTTCAAACACACTTGTTATCCTGAGTTTTGGCACCGTACTTTGTATCACACTATAAAGCACTGCTAATGTTTTGCTAAAAGCTTTAAAAGCAAGAAGGCATTTGTTTCTAAATTCCAGGTATATTGAGCTTGCATATAAACACTGTTTGAATTGGAGCCTTCCACGGCAGAACTGGCACAAGCCCACTATGAAACGGGGTATTTGCATTCTCCCCGTGGCTCGGGAGCTGCAGCAGTGAAGGTCTGTCTGCAGCACACACAAGGACTGTCCCACACGCCCCATGGTACGATTTTAAATCACCTAAAGCCACTCCAGAGCTGACACACAATTAACAAGAAAGCAGCAATAGGAATTAATATCAGAAGAAAAGGTCCTCACATCTAATAACTACTCTGTAAAAGAAAACATTTGACATAGTTCCAGTCACACTTGAAACAAAGCCATTAATATTTGCTCCCTAAACCAGTATAAATAAATGCATTATTTGAAGATTATTGCATTTCAGTGACATTCGTGTTGTTCGTGTGAGCTAGGAAATACGACTAGGACCAAAGAAAGAATTTACAAGTCACATTCATGTTTCAATTTTGTCATCTTTTGTTTAGTTTTTGACATATTCATGAGCACACTGCAAATGTCTCGAATTTGTTATTCGTAATTATTTTAAAGCAATTTTACACATTTTGTGGCTTAGTCACATTCAGTTTTCCTGATGACACTGGATGTTCAGTACGTACTGGACAGCTAAGTGAGTATCCTGTGGGGTTTTTTCTGTTTTCTAGCGGAGAAGGACTTCTGGCATGACTACCTAAGAATATCCAAAATGATTCAATTTCTTCATGTGTTTGTGCATATGGCTTTCAAATTCATTTTCTGAAAGCATTTGTGGCAGTGAGACCTGATAACTTGCACATTCCCAGAAGGTGAGAACATAAGCAAAGAAAATTAAAGTAAAAAATGAATAAGTAAGTACAGAAAAAAGTTTGCATTATTTGCCACCTCTTTAGTGTGAGTGCCTGTAACAGGAGTACGAGAGAGACAACACAGCACCAGTTAAAAAACTTTCTTTCCTGTGCATTTGACAACGTGCTTGCCTTTTGCCAGCGTGCGGTGTTTTCCCACTCCTTTCACCTGCTGAGTCCTGGCAAACCTTTCAGGTACGGCCAGGTAAAACACAGCTAGCAGCAAAATGCACACAGCGCGAGCGAACGCTCCTCGAGCTCAGAGGAGTCCCCAAAGCGTGGCTGTGCTCTGTACTGCCAAAACACCAGCAACAACCTACACCTACATGTTTTTACTGCAAACTGTTACACCTGAGAGGTTAAATGCAAAGGCTGTGTCACGCGTAGCACAACGGGTTAGATTTTCTGTAGATGTAGACCGGCAAATCTTTGCTGTCCAAACATAACCCAGTAAGAAGCTGACCTGATGCTCCCAAAGCCTGCTCTTGCACAAGCTGCCTACAGACTACAGTCATCACACAAGGACAGTCCAGAGGCATCTGCGCAGGGAAATAAAGACCAGGAATTGCAGATAAGCTCAGTAGTAGGCTCTGACCCACCAAGACAGCCACGCAGAAAAGAGAGGAGCTCAAGGCTGATGCTGCTCAGGCTAGCTAGATGTTTCCTCAAAGCCACAAGTGCTTTCTGTTCATGAAGCCAAGAAACAGCATCATTGCTCGAAAATTACATCTTCCCCTCCAGCACTCTCACCAATCTGAGCAAACATCAGGATATTGTAGGTGATTGAGATAGGCCAGAAGGAGAGGGAGAGGGCAGCTACCCTGCTCACTTAGAAAGTTCATAAGGTTGTGGCTACTGTTCTCCAGTCACTACCACCCTCAGTTGTTCAACTCTCACAGACACTGCCTGCTCAGCAGGACACAAGAAACAGGAGCATTTCCAAGCCTCACTGCCTAGAACAACTCCCAGCTCTGGTTTTAACCCAAGAAAGGCAAGTTCTGCGCAGGGGAAAGAGAAGCACCCCAAAGCGGGAGCTGCCAAAGTCAACCACGACCATTAACACTACCTGCAATGGAAAAACACAGGCTGCCACAACAAGACAGCACATCCACCTGCCACCTTCTTTTCCTATGTGTCCAGGATGGGGACATGATCACAGGACTTACCACCTCCCTGTTATCAGGTCAGCCTCACCTGAGCTACATCCACACCGATAATGCCATGTACTGTGTACACACGACCACTTCTAGAGGCACGAATAAGTCAAGAGACAACGGCTGTGGCTTTGGGGTATCTGAATTTGGCAGGTCAGTTACTGTAAAATTACCTCTTCTTTACGAGTCTGATTATTACTGGAAGTCCAGTGAGTTCAACTCTCCCAATAACACTGTTCTCTACATGCACGTATTTTGGCTGATGCAAAAGATTTGTTGTTATAGGGAGGGTGTTAAAAAAAATAGTGGCCTTCACACAGCTGAGGTCAAGCTATGTTGGCACTTTGTCAAAATCAGTGGTGTAGCCAAGAGTTTTTAATGAGACTGGAATGCATTACCTCATTTGTCATACCTGGATCACTTACTCATGCTGAGCCCAAAATAACCTTGGACCTTGCAGGCTGCTCAGCAAACCATGTAAGTAAACAAGTACTGTACTCATGCCTAAAACATGTATCTTTTAATTGCTTGCTCCACATTTCTGACTCTAGAGCACATCTAAGCAATTGTAATGCCCATGATCAAAGTTCTTGCTTTTCCAGGCCTCTCTGACCTGTGTAACTATTTCCTCATACGACTTTTGATTCTGGCATGCCGATACTCCAGTTTCTAAGAAACACTTCAAAAGTAAGAGGGGAAAAAAAAAAAGGAAAAAGGAAAAGAAGGCCATTGCCATATTTTGCTGAGGAATGTACTCAGCATTGCTAATGGACTTACAACTTACACTGCCAACCAGATTCTTCTGGCTGCCTGCTGTTTTTTGTGACCATGTTTCTGTGGAAAGATGAAGGAAGAACAACAGCATTTTTGCCAACTGCAAAAATAAAAATAATAATAAAAAAAATCAACTGAGCTTCTAAAAATCTCCACGGCCATCAAAAAAGAAGGGCCAGCAGAAGATCTGGGTCTACATTTAGTGTGGGCTCACAGAGTTGGGTGAGCTCTAAATGTAGAGGTGGGAGTGTACCAGAGGGAGGTAATCACAAACCAGGATTTAGGTGGAGCAGTGGAAGTTGCAAGACATGAATGAACGGGGATGAACAGCGGTGCTGGGCTCAGAAGGCACATGAGGCAGGGGGGCAGCACGGCTGCCAAGTGCATCCACACCCACTCCTCCCTGAAGGGCACTTTGCCCAACGTCCCCTCAGAGAATCCTTCCGCACTGTGCCAGTCCTTCACGTCTTCTGGTTTTCACCCACACGCACAAAATCTGTAACACCAGAATCCTTGGCCCTAAGCTGCAAAACCATCAGAACACACGGAACAGATGAGGAGATCTCCCCTCCGAGGCAGGTGGAAATGGCAGGATGCGTCAGATTCCAGGGCTATTCGTGATTCAGGTGCCAAACAGAAGCTGGCGGTGGCATACAGAGGTGCCTGGCCATCGAAGTCAAGGTGAGAAGAACGGCCCCAAATCTCCACAAAATCCATGAACTGGCCATGCCTGCTAGCAGGTGGCAAATAGCTGGTTGTTGAGGACATCCCTAATGCAGCCTGGCAAAAGTTAGCTCTTGGCTGAAAAGCCTGGTTACATGTTGCACCTTTTAAAATGTAATGAATAGAAAGTTAACAGGTTTAATGGCTTTAACACTTACCCCTCTAGGGGGCTTCCGGCATTCTGCAATATCTGGAAGTTAAGAAAAGCATATTGCTGATTTAAGCATGGTCTCAAAAACTGTTCTAAGTTTAGTTAACCTTGCATACTTTCTGGAGTCCCAGCTGCTTCCTTGATTTCCGCATCACCACCATCTCTTTATTTTATCTCCTTCCCCTCGTTCCCTTTCCTGCATTTTGACTTTGGGACCTTACATTTGATTTATTTTCCTTTCACCCCTGAAAGTTCATTTAAAAAGCTTTTGCCTCCCTGAAACAGGGTCCAAAAAGGAGGGCTGGGGGCATTTATTGCCCAGGCACACTGAGCTGATGAAGAGAAGCAAGCTGCCAGTAACCTAATATTGCATCAAAAGGTTAGAAATTAAAGTGGCTGGAAAATAAAGAAAAAGATCAGACTACGCTAAAAACCCCAGACCTATGTTTAGGAAAAAAACTGTATCCATTGAATTTGGGGAAGGTCTCAATGGGGTCCTAAGTACACCTCTGGAAGTCAGTGACGAGCACCTACCAACAACTCAGCTGTCACCAAGCTGTGGAGGTCACACAGCCTCTCTGCACACACACAAACACCCCCCTCGTGCTTACTCAAGCTGACATAAACCAACTTGAATATTAAAATTATTTTTACCAGACTTTTTCTAAATGAAAACACTTGTTTATTCCTTTCTTTATAACTGAACACGCCAGGCCTGACCGGGAAACTCCAGAGCACAGCAGTGAACAACCTGGCAGGAAACATTAAGGAATCACGCTGCTTTCTAACCCACATGGAGAAAGAGCGGACTTGTGTAGCCATTTCTGAAAGTTTTGTTTTGGAAATGAGATATCCCATGCTCCATGTGGGGAAAATCAATTTGCTACCTCTCTAAAGAAAACATTCCCCATTTGGAAATAAGTGAAACAGACACTTCCTTGTGTGGATTAATGTGGAGACATATGACTTGCTGCAGACTGTTGTTTTGACCCCCCTCCTGACCAGACAATCTCTGAAGAAAGCAAAATGCTAGCATTCTTCATGAATTACAGTTCAGACTAGCATTGCTTTAAACAGAAAATTCAGAGGCACTGCAAACATCAGGTTGGCAAATTTCACCAAAAACTGAGTGTTTCTTTTTTCCGTGGAAGACGGAGACAAGGTTCAGGACGAGGCTCGGAGTATCTTTTTCTTCATTTCAGCATGGTTGGATGTTAAAGAGTTTTCCTTGACCTGGACTTCTTTATGTCCTGCTGACTAATGCGGGTTTTAAAAAAATGGAAAAAAGTTGTTGGTTTGGGTTTTTTTTCTGGACAAAATCTATACACGTGTTGGAAATTATGAAGTGCAGTAAATTGAAAAGGGAAGCCGAAGACTTCAGAGAAAAAGCTATGCTTGACAAATACGTGACATTCAAGTAGACCTTAGAGCAAATTAAAATAATAATAATAATAAAAAAATCCGGTGTAGGCCTATTACTGGCTACAGATGACAGGATTACTACTAATGATTCAAAAAGAGGCAGAGGTGTTTGGTAAATATTTGTTCCATATTTGCAGAGAAGCCAGATGATATGCTTGCAAAAGAATATAATTAAAGCCAGTCAATTGACTTGGTTTTACAGAAACCAGATCTTAAAACAACAGAAAAGAAAAACAAACAAAGCACCTTATTTTACACTTTGAAACTATAAGCTTGGTTAAAGAAACTAGCTGCACACATGGAACTTGCCTGCATTCAGTAAGACAGCCGATTTAATATTAGATAATACTTTGATTAAAAAACAGCACTACATAATTTTATTCAAGCGTATATTGAATGGATTAAGAATTGGCTAAATGTAGGCATCAGTGGGGAATTTCTACCAAATGAAAAGATTTCTGGTGGGATTCCACAGGGGTTGCTCCCAGCCTTGCTAGCATTACAAATTTTCATCAGTGAAATAAATACAAAGTCCCTGACAGTTACATTCACACTGACACAAGGACTGGCACAATGCTAAGAGTGACTCATACAAATGAGTAATCAGAAGGAAAACAGACCAGGAAAACACAATGCTCCTCAATACAGCTCCAGCATGAAACCTGCAAACAAGGATCACAGGTCCCATTGACCATGCCAAGGGTGACTGTTCATAGGCCACTCCCCACTGGAAGTTCAACATAACCCTGATAGGAAGATGCTGTGACCAATGGGTTATCTGCCTTCAGGGAGGTCTGAATAACTCAAGCCGTGCTGGGTTTGAGCAAAAACGACTGAGAAGTGACTTCACTAGGTAATAGGAGTGCCTCAAAGGTGAGAAAAAGCTGGTACTCAGGAGCGAGGAGGCATAACCAGGCATGCCCAGGCACTGCAGTCCCCATACCTGATCCAGTGCCAGAATAATGGAGGCATGCGTATAACCAGCTTTCTCAAGGCCTTTGGGAAAAGCCTGAGCCAGACACGAGCTGGTGTGCACAGCGCAGGAAGTAACACATGAATTTGAGGGTCTGGAGGGTTGAGATATCAGACTGGAGCTGGGTGTCCCGCCTCAGGCACGGCAAGGGCCGGGCCCACGCTGCTGCCAGGAGAGCCTGGCCGCTGCGGGCGGCTGCAGCAGCCTGGCTGGCTGTACGACGAGGCGTCCAGCTGTCTGGCTCTGGTCCTTGCTCAAACAGCTGTTTCCCTTCTCCTTCAGAAAAAAGGTGGTGAACTGGATGAAAGAGTTTGCCAGCAATTTTGGCTGATGAGCCACTACTTGGGGCTCATACCAGATTAGATGACTCAGTGGTTCTTCTGGTGAGAAACTGCATGAATATAGGATCAAACACAGCGAAGTACTGAGCAGTGCAGGACAAGGAACATGAAGAGCTGCAGCCTTGATTCAGCAAAGTACATGCCTGACTCGTAAAGACCTGGAGCATGCAAAGACCTCTGATGACCTCACCGGGGCTATTCACATCTTTGAGGCTGAGCCTGTGTTAAGCACTGAACACGACCAAGCCAGCATGGCTCTCTCTGTCACTAATGGGAAAGAAGCATTCAAGCCCCGAACAAAGAAATCGTCCTATCTCATCATGAAACACCATGTGCTTGGGCAGCATCACAGGATCACACATAGGTTCATCAAATTTCCCTTTCCCTCAGAAACCTGCAGTCAATCTCCAGCCCCAAAGCCCTCCATCCCCAAAGGTCACCTCCTGGGAAGCTGCACCCAGCAGACAGGGGCTTCAGTTTCTGTCGGAGGGTCAGAGCAACACTCAAGAAGTGTAGGTCTGACTTCTCAAAATAGTCTGGGTTAAAAGAAAAAAAAAAAGCAAGCAAGTAAAGAAAGGAAAGTGAGCGAATGAGCAGGTTCTAACAGATTATGTAATAGCCAAGACAAAAGCAATGCAAACACTTCAGCAAGAAGTGAAAATGCACAGCAAACCCATGCAAGTCAGCCTGCCTGATCAAAAGTCATCAGAACACTCAAGGTAGACCTTCCATTAGAGTGCTATAGAAAATAAAAGGCAAATCTTAAGGCAGCTTTGCTAACAATGTTTCTTTTTCTCTCCAGTAAAAGCCAGCGTTTGTGTAATTGCTGTCTAGCAGAGTCAGCAGTACCCAATGGAGACATGACCTACATACCTCAGAAATACAATAGATACGTAACTAGTCGTATCCACGTAGATAGACGGATGAGATGGGCTAATTGACTGATGGACGTTGTGCACGAATATAAACAGGCAGAAATTCATGCCAGAAGGATAAAATGGACCGCTTCCAAGACCTTGCTTTCGGGAATGACAGTGGCAGGTAGGAAGCAATGATCATCAAGTTGTGCACAATGTGAAAATGACAAATATATTATTTAAATAATCTCTTGCATTTCTGATTTGTAACTGATTATATAAGATTTTTTTTGTGGTGTAAGAATATTATAATTTCCTTTCCTTTTTTTTTTTCCTTTGCACTTGATCATTGCACTGCGAAGTAATCAAAATTTGTTAGGCATAATCAACCTGCATGAAGATATTAGTAAAGTGACAAGCAGAAACTACAGAGTAAGCTCCCCCCTTTGATGCCTACATTCAGCTGCCACCACGAGGACTACACAAGGCATTAGGTGGAGGCAGCAGCGGTAGCCACGGCCTAAGCCCTGCTCCCATTCACATCTCTGGGTCATCCCCAACTTCACCAGCAGCACTTGCCTGGCCAGGCCCCCCCATCACAGCGCACAGAGCCAACAAGGGGTTCGGGGACAACTCCGCTTCTGCAGACAGCCTGGGAACAAAGCCTTGGCACCCTGGGAGATCTGCACACGCCTGACATGGGGTGTTACTGCCGAGGTGCAGAGGGGATGCTGCCCAGCACTGCTGAGCACGGGAAGGGATCTGCACTTTTTCACCAGTAAAACACAGCAGTGGAACTCTGGTAATTTTGTCGGGTTGTGTACGAGCAGCTAGGGAATCTGTATAAGTCCCAAAACACCCCAAAAATGGTGGTTTTAAAGTCCTCATTGTCAGATCACGTGCCCAGTTTAAATGAGTGCAAACCCCACGGACTCGGTGTAATCATCCCAAACATCAACACAAATAAAACTGAACCCATCTCTGCATTTTGGCCCCAGTAAATCTCTAGCACTCAGAAAAATCCAAATAAAACTGAGCTGTATCCATAAATTTATCTGAGCAGGGCAGGGTTTAAACTAAATATGCAGTCAGTTGTGCAATATTCTTCCGTAGTCAATACTGGTTCTTAGGAAATTATCTGAGTGAATTAAGTGGAGGACTATTAAACAATTTACACACTTCCTTGTGTTTCAGATGTCTAATTATAGCTGTGTTTGTCTCTCCCCGCAGAACTGTTGTATACCACATGGTATGCATATTTCAGCATCCAGCATTATTAACTCATGACCGACTGTCAGTTGATCATTATCTAACACATGGGGTCTGCAAAAAAAGCCTTATTTGGGCAAAAGCAGGCTCCGGACCCGCTCCCGCTGCATTTTCCCCCAGAAGAACTTCACTTGGATTATTATTTGCTGTCAATGGAAACTCCGAGGTTACTTATGTGAAATCTGCAGACAGGAAAATAAATCCTCACTGAGTTTAAACACTTAGTTGATATTAAAACCATCTCCAGCTTGGCTGGTTTAAAGAAAACTCTCAGTTGCCCTCTAGCGTCCCCCTGCTGCCACACCAGGCAGCCTGCCCGCCACAGCCAAGGTCACACAATTTAACCTGATTTCATGCCGGCAGATTTATTATTTGCCTAATATTTCGCACAAAAAGGGTGAGGGGGGATGCTTTTTACCCCTGGAAATTTCAGGGCTCGGGCCCTGGAAGCCCAGAGCTTGCATAATGTTTACAGCTGTAATTGCGGCGCATGACACACGGGTTTTATGAGTGAGAATCTCTGAAATCGCTCTGTGCGTTGCACTCCATAAAGTTCATTCATAACTAAAAATAGACTAATGTACAAACTGATTTAGCATTATACTGAAGCTAAGGAACATAGGGAGTCTGCAGAATTCCCTAATATGGAAGAGAAGCCGAGTTTTCAAAAGCAGCAGTTTATTTGTTTCTGAAAATGGACAACATATGTAAAAGATTTAATATACAGAACCAGGTGTATATATAGCCTAGATCTTCATATGTGCCCATTTTCGTTCTATATAAAGACCTTATACAGCCTGAAACGATATATTTAATAATAGATTACTAAATTAAGTCTGCACAATCACTTCATAAAAAAAATAATTTCAATTTAAAATACAGCTGTAGGGGTTTGGACAATTTCCTGCATAATAGAGGCCCATCCCTGAAATGTAAATAACACCGGTATTAAAACAAGTCAATCAGGCACATCAGGAAAAAAAAAAAAGGTACATGAAAACAAATGCATTTTCCAGTCTATTCTAAGTAAGGATGCCAAACATTTATTTTATTTGAATGCTGCTTTGATACATTACTACTGCTTCAACCGGCTATTTTTTTTTTTTTCCCCCTAAATGTCCTGTTCTTCCTTAGAGAAATCCAGGGCTGACTAAGTCTTAACATTTTGAACACAGCAAACCATCAGGGTTTTGCAATAAGAATTATTCACTGCCTTCCTGTGTACTGTCAGTATTCTTAAAATACTGTTACTATAAAATTAAGCAGTGTGCTCTTCAGAAACACATGACGTTGCCTGCTCTGTTTTTTAAACTGTAATTGTGCAATTTTAAAATTCTCTTCTTTCTCAATGCCTTCTCCCCAAACAAATACCTTTGATACTCATAAGGTTACAAAAACAGTTTAGACTTTTTTTTTTTTTTAAACTTACAGGCCACCTGTAATATTATTGACTGATTACACAGTAAGAATGACAAACATTACTTCATTTGGTATATATCCTAAGTTAATTATAAGGCCTTCTCTTCTTAATTTGACAAGACTGAAATATCACAAGAAGTACATATGGCAATTCAGAAAATATAATCAGGGAAAAGGCGAAATGAACATTTCAGAAGACAAATGATTTGATTTGCATAAGCAGATATTCGGAAAGCTCCGCCTTTCTCTACTGCCTGAACAGCACTTTCCAGTTCTCTCGCTCTCACTCTCACAGCATAGTTCACAAGCACGGTAATTGCACTTCTACCCCAAAGTGTTGCCCCTCTTGGTAAGAGGAGGCTTTTTCCAACAGCAGCCAGCGACGCCGTGGGACTCTGAGAGGTGACACTGAGCATCCAGGCAAGGAAGCAGCAGGGAGGTGCCACAACCTGTGCAGGGACCCCGACCCAGTGGCTCCAGCCATATGTGCTGCCCCAGCACCCCCACTTTCCAGAGGAAGGCTGTGTCTCAGCTTCGGCTAGCCAGGGCCCCAAAACACTGAAACTGCCACTGAAATAATAAAGGGGGTAGTCTGGTCCCAGCACCACCCGGCCATGTCAGGGATCACCTGCTCCCAGACCCGTATCTCAGGGACAGGGTGGGATCCCTGGAAAGCCCCTGCCCCCTTTGTCTGCAGACCGGTCTCTTGGGCAGTGCCTTTCTAGAGTTCTGCACAATACCTGATGTGCTCTGCTGGCTTAGGCTGCTGGGAGACTCTGGTAAATTCAAGAAACTCAAAAACTTCTTTTCTTTACTTCATGAAATACCCAGCAAGAACTTTACTGACTAGTCCTGGTGAGTCCCCTCCTTCTGACAGCGTCTGGAAGGGCTCTGACATTGTTCAGGAATCCTCATCCTTCTTTCCAATAAAGAGTTTGTTCCACTCCCAGACTCACCTACTCTTCCTCCTGAGGGATTTAAGATTTTCCTAGACATCTCCCCATCAGCCGTGACCTGAAACTACTTTGTTTAGGAAATCTGACAAAATGACATGGGTGACCAAACCTACATATCTAATTTTAAACAGGTAACAGTAACACCAAGACAAACCATCACCTCTCTGGATTTCCAAGTACACTAATAAGTAGACTTGGACTTCAGCTAAGGCGAATATGAAGATTCATTGTCTCAAGAGATAAATATTGACTGAGGAAAAGCAAAGGTCAAATTGGTCAATATTTACTCAAGAAACTCTAAATCTTGATGCAGTGTAACATACACTCTGAATGTCTTCATCAGCTATCTCCGAAGATCTTTTCATTATGACTAAATACTACAAAATTCATATTTAAAACCCAGAAACTCAAACACACCTACTGCAAATAGGAAGCCTTCTGTGCCAATGGCCTCAGCAAAAGGAGATGTGTTGATTTGCAAATGCTATCTGCCCAGTCTGCATGCCAAAACTCAGTAGCCCTGAACTCTGAAGATGTGAACAACAAAAACTTTCTGACTCATCGCATGACAATATTTCAGACTACCACAAACAGGAATTTCTTCTTCGGTAAGGACTAATGCAATCCCTTCTTCCTCTGTCTCAAATATCTGTAAATTAAGATGGAAATTTTATCTCTGGCTTCTATTTCACATGAAGATTTAACCTGGTAGAACGCCAATCAAGAGTTTTGGGTGAGTTATAATCCTATTATTCACTGCAGCAAGTATATTAGTCCTATTATTTATCTAAGGTTTCGGGCTTACTGCCTGCTTTCTGAAGGTCTTCTACCATGCTATTTTTGTCTGAAGCCACAGTGCACACCGACTCTTTTCCACACAACAGCACTGTTGAAAGCAAAAATTCCAGGAAACCTGTAAAAGCTGATTTTTCTGAAGATGCATTATGAAGGAAGACACTTGAATCCTCTGGATTTTCTATGAGGCTATTCCCAGAATTCCCCTCAGCACCTTCACACAGTCACTCAGTCACTGGGAAGGTTTTAACACTCCTACTCCAGCGTTCATTCAAACAGTCCAGCACGGCTGGTGAACTCCTATTTCTAACCTTTTGTCTTCACTAAACAGTCAAACGTAGCGGATTTGTTGCAATCACCATGGAGATCTGTTGGTTTCAAATTAGGCACAAACTGTTTGTTTCCTTTGCTATTTTTATTGTGTTTTGAGCCTATTATGCTCCTCCCACCCTGCCCTTTCCTTATCTTACGGGCAAGTAAGAAAAACTGGCTTCACTGGGAAACCAAATCCTAGACACAGACGCTCCTAAACTCCGTGGAGGATGGCGATGGTCTCCCCAACTGCCTTCCCTCACTGTTGACAATCATTGAGTCTGCACAAGGTCAGACTCCACTGATGAGATGACACAGAAGGGCCATATGAAGCAAATCCCTGCTGGCTGGAGGAAAAACGTGAGCCTTGCTTTGTGCAGTTTCATAGTCAGGCCTGCTAGGGATGGAAGAATTAATTTACTCACTGCAAAAGGGAATAAATAATAGGCAGGGTTCGGTCTCACATGTGCAATGACATGAATGGACTGCCAAGGGAGAAATGGCCCTGGCATGGCAGAAGGAACCAGGATGGGGATGGGGATGGGGATGGGACCATGTGGCAAGGGGGGCAAAGGTGAGGAACAGAAGAGCAGGATGACTGAAGCAATAGGTATTAGGGGCATCCGGACTTCTGGACTGTTTGGATCACACGCAGAAGGCAATTAAATCCAGCACTCCGAAGGCTGGTGAAAGTGTCACCAAGAGACACCTGGGCTATTGCAGTCAGATGCTCTGGAGCACCCTCTCCCCATGGAGAGGCTGTCCCACACCACTGAAAGCATGGAGGAGTTGTTAATTGACTCCCAAAGATGTGAAGTCTCTCACAGAAGTTCTTTTGGAGGCACAAAGAAAGACACAAGGACCGATAGTGCTGAATGTAGGTTTCCCACAGCCCAAGTCAATGGGCTCCCTGTGCCAAAAAATGCAGCAGGCTGGGATCTGACAGTCCCAAAGCTGCATAAGCCAAATGCAAGCCTTTCCCACAGTTCTGTGACAGGTACATCGCTGCCTTTAAAACAGCATCAAGTCTCCACTAAAACATTCCTCTGCTTCCAGAATCATATGCAGTCCATAACATGGAACTTAAGTTTAAGTTCAAAGACTAATTAAAAAAAATAAAATCAATGAAATGCTTTTATGAAAGAGAAGATTGATCTGCAGCTTATAACTTCCAGTAATGCAATATTTTAGAACTTTAATAAATAATGCTTTTATCTTGATTGCAAAATAATACCCTGCCATGAAAACACAGAGCAGAGGTGTAGGAAACTGTTCAAGAAGAATTAAAATGTCACACTTTGCACAGAATGGAGCATTACAATTATTGGTGAAACACATTTTTCAAACTTGTTAACACAAAATTAACAATTACATACATCACTTAATTCTATAAGTGCATATCTCTCCAAGTACCCATTAGCCAACCATGCCTAGTTCAGTTTTAATATACATGCAGGCTTTGCAGCACAGAGGGGATGTAACTACGCGAGCGCTGGCACAGTAAACCCTGAAATGGCAAGTGCTATTAAATTGAGATGCAATCACGTTGAAAGGGAAACATTAACAAACAGCAGACAATTGAGAAGAAAATACAGGGCGCTTGTGTTCTAATACATGTGCCTCAAAACCTTATATAACTATTCATTGTCTAGTTCATCTGGCCAGGGGCCCAGTTTGCTCTATGCTATGCTATACTAATTTTATAATAATAAACTGTTATACAAGCTTTATGCAGTCATGCATATGAAGAGGTTGTGGAAGACATTACATTTGATTATGTTTCTAGCAAAGACACCATCTTGAAATTAAACATAGCCTGGTAGAAGTTTAAAATACAAAAAAAACCCCCTAACCAAAACAAAAAACCCAAACAACAACAACAACAACCACCAAAAAGAAAATAAAAGACAAATTAAAGAAAAAGAAAACAAATGTATGAGAACAAATAATTAAAAAAAACCCAAATAAACAAAAAAAATCCTTTCTAAAAGGCTCCTTTCCTCCCCTATCACCTTCACATTATGCATGACAGATGAATACCACTAATCCCATAATACAATGCAAGAATCTGCATGTTTCTGGACTATGCTCACTGGAAGACAATCAGTGATTTTTGGAAATGCATGGGGTTTTCAAATGCACCTTCTTTTCGTAAAAACAAAGGAAAATGGTTTACAAAGCCAAAAGGAATGCATGAAATAGCTGGGGTTTAAAACCCCTTCATGTTATTTTTTGCTTTAGCATGAACCAACATGAACCACTGAGATGCCTTAGTTAAGATTTATCTGTACCACAAGACATTCGTAGGATAGCAGCTGGAAAACTTGGGGATGAGAGACACAGGGCACAAAAACATACACAGCAAAAACCAGATGCGATTCAGAAAAGTCATTTCATATTCCGCATTTGTCTATGGAATTGTCTGAGAATTTTCTGCTCAACATTATTTCCAGGTTTATCACAGCAGTTCAAAACTGGCTATATTTAGTCACTGGCCAGTGCCAGAAAGCACTACCAGACTATAGGATCATGGCATATTTTAAGTTTGATATCTCATCAACCATCGAGGCCAGAAATAAAATGCCTGTTATAATCAGAAAGACTAAAAGCCTCAGACCTCCAAGATACATAAGGGATTTTTTTCAGCTAAGTCACGAGATATCCCAACTCAAAAATCACATTATTCTGATTACCATTGTGTGCCTGATACTTCCCGACCACCCCCTACATATTTTGATTTCAACATTTTAACATCTAATCTAAAAAAATCCCACTAAAGCTAGTGAAGCAATGTTTTATGTGGGGCCCCTGAGGCACTTCCACATGCAAATACCACCACCACATACCAAAAGCAAAGAGTCGGCACTCAAGTGGCACTGAAGCCGATGGGTATAAGAGCAAACCCCAAAAAGCTTTAATGCCAGATTCTGATCTAAATCACAGCACTGTCAATTCAAAGTAATTGACTCCTGTGGATTTACATGAGTGGAAAGGAGATCCTAATCTTGTTCTTAACCTCTACCTTTGAAGTAGAGATGATCATAAATCCGGTTTTCCTATCCAACAGGAAAATGTCAGAATTTCGTAACTTTCTTCAAATCGGGCAGGCATTCAAAAATGTTCTGAGCAACACTAACAGGCTTTTTAATTTTAACGAGTCTAATGAAAAGAAAACAACTGAAAATACTTCTACAGATTAAAACTCTCATCTCAAACGGTTTTGACAAGATAGTGCATCCCACTGAATGTGGGCCCCAAAGGCCTGTGCTTGAACAGTGAACATTGAGTTCCCTGAGCTGCTGCAATGGTACAGCCACTGGGGAGGCTGGGAACAGCACCAAAACTCATCCAGAGAAAGGGATGGGTCCAGGACATGGCCACACTAACACCTGCTGTGACAGCGTTGGCCCCAAGAGTATGCCAAATAAAACCTAATCCTTCCAATCCTACACCAAGCATTTCACTTCAACCTTTCTAATGAAAAAAAAAGAAAAAAAAAAAAGAGGGGAAAAAAAGACCAAAATCCAAACAGACATATAGTGGCTGTGGGCTGTTACTGTGGAAAAGATTTCCATTTCATTTAAATGGCATCTTCCAATGCTAAAAAAAGTATGATGGACTTGACTCAGTAGAATGAGACAACCTCGTGTGAGGTCAAAGTTACACCAGAATTAAAATGCAGCCAGAAGTGGGAACCAGGTGGCAATGCAAGAGAAGGGCTGGAGCCAAGCCCTACCAAGGGGTTTGTCTGCAGCTTATACCCGTGGCCAAATGCTCCTACCAAAGGAAGCAGAAACCTCACTCATTCTCTAGCTGCAGGTGGAATGTCAGACAAGGTGGCAAAACTCTCTTCGGCCACTAAGGAACGTTTGCTGACTCTCTGTAATCTATTTTAACCATTGCTACCTCGCCTTGGTCTAGGCTTCTGAAACTGCAGAAGTCCAGCCAACTGCAGCCTCCTGCAACTGCTTCTGGCTGCATGACCCAACTCATCTCTGCCTTTGACTGACGTGCCAATTGGAGCTCGTATTTGCTACTTTGGGACTGTCCGATTTTCATGGATCTGCACGCTCAGACCCAGTCAGCACAGCCCTGATGCCTTCTCCAGCTCACCTGAAATGGGAGCTGATGTTACTGCTCATTCATCTCGGCTTCCTTTGCTCTCCCGAATATTTCTGATGGTTGCTAGGCAACTATTGTTGAATACATGCATGAGGCATTAATTGTATGAGCACTTTAAAAGAGGAAAATTCTTTAAAACTGAGGACATTGCCATACCAAAAATAGGATATTTCCTTTATGAAGGGCAACACTCGTGGCTGGGAATGTTGAAGGCTGCAGTATGTCAGAGGCCAGATGAGTCACTCAGATTACTCACATGCAGCGCAGCACAAAAGCAGCATCTTAGCAGACCTGACTTTATAATAAAGTTTTATTTTAAATTAAGTGCTTCAGATCTAGTTTTATCTTCTGACTGCTGTCATTGGGATATCACAGTCCACATTTTCATGAAATTAATTGCGTTGGATCCAGCTGCTGTTACAGTGTTTGAAGGTAGGGAGTGTATCAATTCAGTACCTTCTAAACCAAACACGGCACCAGCAAGTACTCCTCTTTGCTACACTTCAAAGAGATGCTGCAGTCTCACTGCTGATCCTAAGTGCTCTGTGCTCCTTACCCATAAATGTGGATTTCATTTTATAGGGTCTTTTTTTTCCAAAATACATTCCAATGTCATGATCAAGCTCTAAAGACAGTAAACACAGACTTCCATAAATTGACTTAAACTTCTAAACTAAGTAACTGCAAGGATTTGCAGCTAGGTAATTTTTTGAGGGGGGGCTGCTTTATAAAAACCCCATCTCTCTACCATAACTAAACATAGACAATGTACATGTATTCATCCTAATTACAGGCTGCCTTTCAAAACAACCAGCACCAAAAACCCCCTGAAGAACCATCATTTTCTGGCAGATGAGTAGAACGATTATGGTTCGTTGCAAAATCGGGATGCTATAAAAGAATGAGGGCAACTATACTGCTAATTTTGAACATGGTATTCTGAGCTAAGAGCTGCTCAACATCCTGGGAACAATCTTTTCCATTTTTCAAGCTTGTGCTCTACCTCTGTGAAAGTATGTAACGGGACACAGGCTCAACTCAGCAAAGTTCAGCTGAGGTTTGTAAGACTTGAAGGTGAAGGGACTTATTTAATCAGGGAAGTGAGAAGTAGAATCATCAACACCTACTTAAAGTAAACATGCCACCCCACGAGCAAAGAGCTGTTTTTCACTGGGAGTTCAACTTCTACTACAGTTGCAAATCCAGAGCGAAACACAGGAGGGTGATGACAGAGCTGGAAGAGCGCACAGTACCTCTCTTTTGAAGCAGCAGCAATATCTGTGAATATCACTCACGTTAGCAGGATAACCACCATTAGCGTTTTCACATATTCTCCTACCCTTCCTGTGACCTGAAACTGCTGATTTCAAATAAATTCATTCTCTTCTACTATTCACTTGTTTCTAACACCTTCTTTTTAATTAACATCTCTTTAAAGCTATTACAAAGGTAAGGTGACCAGAGATGTCTGTGAAGGACCCATCGGGGAAGACTCACGAAGTAGGTACCGTAAGCCTGCAGATGATCTTGCACCGTGTTGCCACACATTTAAATGAGATGCTACTGAGTTACATTTTCCATACTTCGCCTGAGGAGACAGCCCCTTGCAGAAGTTACTAAAAGTGGCCTGAAACGGACCTAAAATTCTCCCTGAGCTGATCTCTCAAAGAGAGAACAGGCCAGGGATCGATCAGACCCCAGAGACCAGAGCGCAGAGGAGCGCACTGCCTGGTCCGTGCTCTGAGGCAGGCAGCTGCTCATGGTGGATGGGGACAGGCAAGGAGAACAAGAGGACAGAGGCTATCAACAGCCACCAGCGTGGATCAGGGAAGACACTGATGTTTAGCTCCTGACACACCAGCTTCCTCCATAATCCCGTTCCTCGGTCTCCCATCCACAGAACAGATGCAAAGCTCTGCCTCATCTAATTAAGAGTGCAAGCAAATCTTTAATTGTATAATGGACACAAGTTCCAGCACAATCTAGCCTTTACTGGCCTGGACGCTATAAATGACATACATTAATAAAATTACAGTTTTTAAGGCCAGAAAGGAATTAGTAGGATATTAGCACCTTGTTGACCTTCTGCAGATACTGTCTATACAGCTGAGAGACTACTGGATGAAGGCAGGACCTCTTCCTTGAGTAAGGGTCATGTCTTTTGCAAAGCAGTCTTGATTTAAAGGATTCAAGCAATAAAGAACCTATGCTGCTCCTAGCTAAGTTGTTCCTATGGTTAATTACCCCTCACTGCTAGGTAACTGTGCCTTAGTTCCAGCATTAATTTATCTGCTTCCACTTTGAAGCATGGGGTGCTGCTATGTGTCCGTTTGCCAAATTATGGAGCCCTCTACTGCCACAGGTCTTCTCCTTGTGGAAGCACTAACAGACTGTGATCGGGCCCCTTCTTAGTCTTCTCCTCTGAGAAGTAAATGGAGTGACATCCTTCAGTCTTTCACTCAGAAGCCAGTTTTCTGTCCCACGAATTGCTTTTTGGGTCCTTCCTTAACCCTGTTCGGTATTTGCATATGCAAAGCACAGGCATCAGAATCAGGCACAAAGATAAAAGTAGGAAAAAACCTCTCAAAGAAAACTCCTCCTGCTCTTCCATGTTCCTCTACCAGCCCGTGGTTCAGAATAATACATTTGCGTATTAGTAGTGCAGTTATTCCATGAAATTGTACCACCCTTTTTGCAGCAAGCCATCATCATTTGACTGACTAACCAAAAATGTTAGCTCTTAGGGGGCTGATAATGGTTTCCCCTAGCATTAGAGACAGCAGTAGGAACACCTCTCTATTTCTTCTCTCTATTCCCTGCTTATTAATCCAAGAACCAGGTTTGCTCTCCTACTCCAATCACCTGGTTATCTATCATTACCCCCAAGTAATTTATGCCATTAAGACCAACACAACAGCCCTGAGGCATCACAGAGATGCTGCCAGATCACTAAAAGACCAAGATACACCTCCATCTAATACTGAGGCCCAAACTTCAGCTGCAATGTAAACTATCGCTGCTTCACTCGCCTTTGGTCCATCATGGACAATAAATCAACTAAGAAAATCACTAAAAAGTCATAATTGCCAATGATAAACCTACAAAAAACCCAACACTACTTCTTTTACTAAAATTTGCCTTCACTTTCGGGACTTATGCATGAAAAACCAAGGTCCTAGGAAGAAACTACCAGCATCCACTGGCTATAGACACAAGCAAAAACGGTTTGCTGAGGTCTCTTAAGCTATTTGTGTAAATGATAAACTAATTGTCCGTGATCTGCCTGATCAGGTTTACAAAGATGCTGACAGGTAATGAGAACTTAAACAGCATTAGTGTCAACAGAGAGAAAAACCCCTACTCTGGATCCCCCTTAACGCCCTCACTCAATTTCAGAGAGAGAGAAAACTATAGCAAGAATTTTAATGACCTATTTTGCCTCTTCTGCAATTTGATTTAAAAGCAAATTCACAAAAACCCAACCACGTGGAATTTAAATTCTGCAGAAGTCTCACCCACCAGCAATTACTACCGCAGTGTTTAAAATTTTAAAAGAAAACAAACCCAAACCTGAACAAAACACTATTTTTCAATTAATTTTCTTACTTTGATTTCTCTCCACATTGCATCATCTCCCAATTACTGTGATTTTGCTGAGTGTGCCAGTTTCTTAAAGACACAGCTATAAAATGTATGGACTAATTGTTGAGCAGAACTGAAGAGCTATTAAAACTGCAATAGTACAGCACTTCCAATGGTAGTCTATTATTTCTACATGATTGGTTTTGTACAGTCCAACTCATGCAGTGAAACTCTTAGATAAATTAACTCCTTCGTTTTGACATAAACATCAAAGGGAGAATTAAAGGAGAATGAACATTATTTTCTGCTGCTATTTTAGACATACTGTTCATAACATCCATGCACGCTCCTGGAAAGTGACAAATTATTTAAACTGAGAAAGCCATTTGCTGTTTTATCAAGTCTGTAATACATAAAATTTGGCTCCAAAATTATCTCATTTTCCCATTTCATGTTTCCCTGTCATCTACATGGTAGAGCATGTTTACAGAACTCTATAACTATAATATACAATTCAGTCATTTCTAAACAGCGCTGTAAGAGTAAGTCTGAAATGTACACATTTAAAAGATTACTTAGCGAACACCAAACCCTTTCCCAGCTGTTTTAAATTTTGAATTTCCCAATAAATGAATAACATACTAAAAAAGCAAACAAGATCTGACATTATTTAGTCTAAGTTTCTAAAATGGCATAACATCTGTAGCTAAAAACAATTCTGAATAACTATATTTAACTAGAGCAGTATTCTATTATTCATAGCTCATTTTCCTTACAGACTAGGGGACTTAATGCGGTGTTCAAACATTTCAAACATTTAATTGTTTAGTCCTTCCAAGAGCCAAACTGCTGCAAAAAGGGGGAAAATGTTCACTCATATCTTTTATATATATTCATGTGACCAACCCATGATCTCAGTTAAGTGCCACAACTGTTCATTAACACACATCACAGCCCCACAGTCAGCACTGCGAGCTTTGAAACCATGCCAGAAGCAGGGGCTCAACAAATGGCACTTTGACCTTTTCACTACTAACTTCAATCTTTATTAAAATCTCTCAGACATCAGCTCTGTCTCTCTCTTTTACCATCTTTTATGGGCTCCCGAAATACCTAATATTCATTCATTAAACGGAAAAGTTTGTTACATTCTTACGTAATGATAGATTCTCCTTTCACATTCAATCGGCTCGTGAAATGCCTTTGATTGAAAAAGAGAACGAAACACCCCCTCCCCCTGCCAAACAACTCTAAATTCAGATTGCTCACTCATTTCCTGGGAAATCAAGCATGCTGCCTAATATTAAAAAATCTCATGGCATCCAGGCAAGTTTAGCTCCGTTTTATGTTCCCCTTATTAAATTTCACCTTAGCAACACACAAAATCCTCACCCTGCTCCTCGCTTGCTTTTTTCAGTTTCATGTTTGCATCTTCACTTCTTTGGCCCAAGCATTTATGGGGGGACAGAAACTGATTTTTTTTTGCCTAGCAGAGTTTCAGTTTCTTTCAACAGAGTCACCAAAACGAGCAATCCCATGGAGGAAAATGCAACTAGAGACAAATAGAGGCTTTGATCATTTTTATGGTGCTCAAGCA
>VZTA01007106.1:0-54495 GCA_013398855.1 Mohoua ochrocephala | reverse complement strand
GGGGGGGGGGGGAGGGATGGGGGGAAGAGGGGGAAAGAGAGAAATCATGATTTTTTTCCTTTTTTTTGCCTACCAGTAATTAAATAATTACGCATTAAGAACAACAACAAAAAAAGAACCACAGAAAAAGTTCTCATGAGTCATTTATGTGCTTTCATTCTTTGTGTAAACTTTCTGGCACACCCTATATGCTTCATTTCTTGCTTTAAATAAGTAAGTACTGGAAAATATGCATAGTATTTGGAACCAAGGGGAATGACACATTAATTCGAAGTTCGCTTTGTGTAAGTTCGCATTTTCCGAATCTGAAATGCAACTTCAAGGAAACCCAAAACTCACCTTCAACCTCTACTTTCTCCCCCCCTTCACCCACGGATTATGTAGAAGGTAGGAGCTATTCATTTAAGCGGCACAGTGAAGTATCATCATTAGGTGGCTTAGTTGCCCGGGATACTCCTATCAGCCTGACCAGTAGGGAACCTGGGAAGCGTGAGCTCCAAAGGGGGGAAAAGTAAACAAAGTAATGAGTAACAGTTACAGCTCCTTAAAATGTGTACATTAACCTCGGTATTGGGAAACTATTTGCTTTTTCGAGGCAGCACCTCCGATTGAAATAATGATAAATATTTTGGTAATTCCATCTCAAGCCAAAATGAAATTACCCAAGCGCACTCCCGGAGAACAAAGCTTTTTAGTATACCTTCAAATGAACTCAGGTAAGTTTACAAATGGCCTATACCTAAAAGACCATTAACTAAAATTACATTTGTTTTTATTGAAAGACAGCCTCAAGTGCTGACATGTAATATATGACATGTGATACATAATAATACTCTTAAACCAGTTCTGACATAATATCTCCCTAGGCATAATAACCACAAATGACTGCTTTAGTTAAGAACTAGCCAGAAGCAAAATAGATCCACGTAAAAGTAGCTTTAACCATAAATACCTCAACAATATTTTATGTCACTTTGTAAAAAAGTTAAAGGAGTCCCATAATAATTAACAACAAAAACTTCATGTTCTTTACTATTGTATGGTGGTTGTGAAAGGTTATTTCATAGTCCCACAGCTGCCAATGCTGTAAATTATGCAGGCACCAAGAAGCATTAAGGAGAAATAATAGCAATTTAAACTAAGGCTGACGTAATTCATGATAAACAGTCATTGGAAAATATTACAATGTTGTCTTTTTTGAGTGGGTTTAATCAGAAGAATGTGACCATATTCTGACACAAACCACTTCACTTTTCCATTGTACAGGAATGGGGGCCCCTTCCCTGGCCATAAAGGTCTCCCCTGCTCGCTGCCACTGCTGAGCCCCGACACCTCAGGGACGCTGCTCAAGATGCTTGGGATGCCAGCGGGCCCAAAGTTCTGAGACACAGCTCCGGAGTCTGAGCGGGCCTGGTGGTCCAAGGGAGGCACTGGAACCAGGGGAACAGTCAAACAAGGATGGGCTAATGAAGGCATGTGAGGCAAAAGAGATGGCTCCAGAAATGAGACTATCTGTGATGGACATGGCTCACAAACATGGTGAACACAGCCTGGCTTACTTTTCGCTATGGTCACAAAACATGATTTTGATAGCTGAACTGTACAACCAGCCATCGAGTGGAAATCTTACATAGGAGGAATTAGTAAGGTACACCTACAACCATTTATTGAATGGACACCAATAAAGCAGATGTGTGTGTAACAGATGACAAAAGGCATGCAATGGGTTACATCCACCAGGCACAGAAGAGCAGCTCACTTGCAAACCCCTCGTTTGCTGGAACTACACATTAATTCTCTGCTGAACTCCGTCTGGTAAAACATGTAAACCCCACAACACCATCACAGAATCACTAAGCTAAAAAATAAAAAGAAGTTGTGGGCACACCCAGGCCCTGGAGTCTCCCACGGGCACGCTCAGGAGTGAGGATTTCTCACCTCCTGCCCAGTGAGAGCCCCAAACCCAGGGTTTTCCCAGCCCAGGCCATACTGGGCACCCCATGCTTCACAGCCCTGATGCTTCTCAAGCAGCTGGGTCACGGCCCCATGCAGTCACTGCAGGCACATGGCACAAGCCCCCTCTCTCCCAGACTGCTACCCAAGGGCACCTAGAGAAGGAAGGAGCCACACCAAATTCCCAAGCACCCTCCCATGGGAGCAGCTGTCTCGCAGGGACACCGGCGGCTGCCACAGGCCTCTCGGGCAGCTCCCCTGCTCCTCTGTGCAGGGCTGACAGCCACCACCAGCCGGCTGAGAAGGGACACCAAGGGGCCCGAGGGAATGGGCAGAGGGAACGTGCAACCCAAATAAAATCAGTGTTCTCCATCAAGGAGTTTTGATTATATAGTGAAAAACAATCTTAGTATTTATCCCGGTTGCAACTATGGTTGCTAGTGAAAATGCACTTTAAAAAAAAAAAAAGGAGTAGAAGCTAACAGCATTTGTTTCTATTGAAGTTCTTGCAGACAGGAAGGTATTTTATCTTACTTTACTACACATTACTTATGTTCACTTAACAGCTTGCTGTTAACATTGGGTGAGATTCTGTCTTTGGTTAACTGGTGAAAATCTTGAGTAACAGCCACAGAAGTGGATCGAGTTATGTTGGATTTACGCCACTAAGGAAAGCAGAATGTGACCCCTTATCAGTGCCTTCTTGCTTTGAGTATACAAATATTTTATGCATTTCAATGAGTGACAGAATGCAAAACTTGCAAATATTTATTTTTAGATGTATGGGGAAAAAGCAATTAGAGCTAAAAATGTTAAGAATGAAGAAATCACTTAACAGAAGCAATTATGTTGGGCACATAAACAGCTCTGCCTTCAGACATTTTATTCAAACGCTGCAGAGCACACTAGAAAATATCAATTGTTTAAAAAAAAACTCCAAGTATTTTTTCACAACTGAAAAATCAATCATTATAAACAACATCTGGGGATCATTAATATCTTGCTCTGCAGTTGAATTAACAAAATAAGAAAGAAATCTGACCAGAATCCAGAACATTTCCAGATTTGCTTTTTCAAGCTAAAAGCTTATGTTTGCAGAGGTGGGGTGGGAGGGAAGAGGAAATGTACATTTATCTATATTGTATATAGCACTATTATGCATTAATCACTACTTCCCCTCCAGCTACGTCCTGTTTTTGTTTTGGGAGACCTAAAATTTGAAATATTTAGCTAAGCCACCCTGCCCAGGACCTTGGAAAAAATTTGCACATTTTTCAGACTGTTGGAGATGCCACCGTAAAGCTCCATTTAAGGAGCTCCCAGTATCCATGCTAATAAAAAGTCTCCATCCTGTTCCTATTGCAGTTCTAAATGTTTTAAACATTCCAGTCTTTGCAGAGGAGCACTAACACCAATCCCACTCTAATTTCACATCTGTATTAAAACAAAGAAGCCCGAAGCACCTATATGGAAACTTCAGGTTTTTCTGAATTTCACTGATATCAGTTATCCTGCAGGTAGCCAAAAGAGACAACAGCAATAATGCTGATACTTTACATCAGCTGAAAACCTGTAAAAAAACACCCAGTCAGCCCAAGCACAATCTTTGTACCAGAGCTAGTTTAAAAAGAAAAGCCAACTTTGACTCTTTGACTCACACAAATAAAATAAGTCACCAACAGGAAAACTGTATTTCATTTAGACTGGAAACATTCTTCCATCTTTTTTTTTGTTTGTTTTAAAGACTCATTCCCTGCCAAGGTTTTATTTTGTTATGTTTTTCCCCCAAACAACTGATTTTATCTGTGAGTCACAACTTCTGTAAACTAAGATGCATAATGAGAGCAACGACCGAATTTCAGCTATACCAGGACTAATGGCACCACTCCGTACCCTGAAATCACCAGCTTTCATGCCACGGAATTTTTCTGGCACACGACCCATCCCTAAAAAGTCCTTTCACCATCATAATGCTGCTCTTCCATGGCTTCCCTGGCCAATGACAAGAAGGAGGGTAAGTCCTGAAATTGCTGGCTCAGAAACTCCAGCAGCTGGGAGGACTGGTAACTCACTCCTCATTCCCAACCCCTCCCTGCCAGCCCCGGAAGTGAGACAAGCTGCCTTCTTCATTGTTTTACAGGGAGAGATGAGTTGTTGAAAGTCTTCAGGTTTGCTTTTTAATGTAGATAACTTTTCCCCTAGCAAGCAATATATTGTTAAGTTTGGTTTGGGGGATGGGGAGAGGAGATAAGTGAGGCCTGCAATGCCCTTTTGCACATAGTTTTTTTTTCAATGAGCAGTTTCCCTCTGCATTGCTCATGTTATGGCCAAATGAAGATGGCTAATTTTTCAGAGAAAAAATTGTATTTATACCACAGTAGGTTGTAGTTCTCTCACCTTTTGGTATGAAATGTTTCATTAAAAAATTGGATTTTACATGCAAACCCAAAAACTTTTAACCTTCTTTTGGGGGTGAACATATGTTTACAGTACTCTAGGGACCAAACAGATTGTTTAATGGCATACTGGACCCAGCATGCTGTAAAAAATAATCCAGAATGGTTTAAAATCTACCAAACTGATTTTAAAAATTGAGAAGAAATAAGGTATTCAGTTTTCTCTTTTTCTCTCACACGCCTGTTCAGAGAAAAAGCAAGCCCATCCTCACAGAATGAAAGGCAGCCTTTGGATTCATCTTTAGCAGGCAGGATTTACAATATTTATCATGACAAATCCTTCTGTGTGAGATTTTCACCTGGTGAGGCTGATGGAGCTGAAACCCACCATCAACCAGACCACAGCTGGATCACAGAGGGATCCCAGCTCATTGATGCACCCTGGAAGCCACTCCATGCCATGGAGCTGGCACAAGCCTGGCAGCTGAAGTCACCTTTCTTGGACAAGCCAACACAGAGGACATGTGCTGCTCGAGCAACAAGTGCACACTGATTTATGCCCAGTGACCTTCAGCTACACCTTCTGAACGTTCACAGGCAGCTTTGCTTCCAGCTAGATCACTCTGGTCTATAATAAAAATTATCAGGAACCTAGTTTTTTCATTCCTTCTCTCTTGCAGCACGTATGACCACACAGCAGATGCCAGTAAATGATATGCATTTACCAAAGTTATTCAGTAACAGTAACCCCAGAGGCTGATAAATGAAAAAGGTTTTGAAAAATGTCTCGAGTTGAAGAGAAATGAATTGTTCATTTTCATTGCTCATATTCATTTCATTATCCACCTGGACTGCTTCACGCTGGTGAGGACCTCTAATTGCTCTTATTTCAGGAGAGGGATACGTGTGCAGTCTGACTGCGGTCATAGCCAGCAACTTTGGCTATCAAGACATCCAAGCATGGTTTATGTCTTCTGCTTTCTGAACAGAAGCAAGCTTTTGAGCCTATTTGCATTCTGGAGGGGAACCCTCCAAGGCAGTTGGATTAACTAATCAGTAGCTATATCAACAAGAATGGGAGCAGGAGGCTTCCCACTCACAGCAGTCTTTCCTCTGTAAATGGAGAGCAAGTCCTTCCCTGGCAGGCTGCAGAGAAATACATGCAAATGTTTGAGCCTTCCAGCTGCTGAGCCCACTCCTCAGCAGCCCGCTTCTCCAGCGGCCTCCTAGATGGGATGCTGTCTCACTGAACCAAGCCAGAGGAGAATCAGAAAAGGACTGTGAAAGAAAACTGGTCCTAAAAATATTCCTGCCCACATACAGCAGTGGACAGGCAGGGCAGAGGCAAGCACAGGTAGCCACGGTGTTGGCAGCACCTGTGGCAGCCCAAGCTGGAGCTGGAGGGAAAGCTTAGCACAGCCTGAGCCTCACAGAAGCTCTATGGAAACACAGAACATCCACACGGGACTGCCCAAAGCCTCGCCGCATCCCTTCTGGCCCTGCCCGTGGGAGCTCACAGACAGCACCTACACACATCTTCTGCTTTAAAAAGTCCCACACCAAAACAACACTATTTATTGTCAACAAAACTTAATTCTTCTTCTTCATTTCCTGCTTTATCTATTTTTGTTAAACCCTGCAGAAGAGGGAAACATAGGCAAGGAGTATGAGAAGAAGTCAGAGCTCAACAAAATTTTTTTTTGCTATAAATCTATAATGAAAGTAGAGAGAATATTTCCAGGGAAAACATTTCTATTAAAACTGCCTAACAAGGACAACAGCTTACACGCTGGGGGCTCTTTGTAAAGGTGTTTCTGGTGTCTCATTTGCGACATGCTGTATCTGTTGCACAATATTCCAACACACAGAGAATGGGTAGGACTTGCCTCAAAAGCAATGCTTCTGAAGGAGACTTAGCACCCACATCAGAAACCAGCCCTCCAGTGCTTCCCACATAAAGACATCGGCAGAACGTATTTCCCAAATTTCATATGTGCTTAAGAGTTAGGAGAATTTCAGGTAAAAATGGTGAAACACACACTCCTATCTTGTTCCTTTTGCACACTTATTTCATTTGCAAGGTAAGAGAGAACCAAAACCTTCAAACTAAATGTGTCTGGATCTCCTTATAGACCTTTTCAGAATTTTAGTCACATTTCTGTAATCTGGTATCCCCTCAGATTTGGCTGATAAATACCAGTGCCTTAGAGTAATCTATTTATCTACTGTACCACCCTGCCTCTGTTTAGCCTTAGCAGTCATCACTTTCCACATGTGACATCAATCTAACATGATATCAATGTAAACTGTTTGTATAATGAAGTGTTGTACATTTTATTGTCCTGCCAGCAAAGAAAAGGATAAACTAGTACTTTGCCTGTTGTCTTCAACAAAGGTAGTATAATTGACACCATACATTTTGTAGTACAGATATGGAACCATACACTGGCCAGTTTTTTCTTCTTAAAAAGGCAGGGCTTGCAAGTTTTACATCATTATTTTCATAAGAAATACTTTTAAACAGTGGGTTTTTTGGGATTTTTTAGTGGCTCTTTTTTTTTTTAATAGGAATTTAAAAAAATCTGCTTCTTAAACCAAACTAAATTTTAAATACACATTATTAATTTCTATGGCTAAGATTTCTGTGGCTCTGGTTTGATAATGAGATAATTGCCTCGCAAAGGTCAAGAGAACGGCATAGTTTGCTTTCAGAGGCTGAACAAAGCACTCGCTATGGTTCACTAAGCATAGTTTCTGCATCACTCCACATCTCTTTGATTCATCTATTACTAATATTCCATGATACACTTACATTATGGATCCAACTATTTCAACAAACCTGTAATCAAGGAATGACCCTGAATAAAATACTCCACAGAAAGCAGATGGTAGGCTCATCAAACGCCTTCAAGCCTAAAATAACCTTTCCCATATAAAAAGGAGAGTCAATTAAAACTGAACTTTATATTCTGAGCTTGAGCTCAGAGTAAATAAAACCCAACACGATACTATTGTGTTATTGGACCAAACTTCCAGGGCATTTCATTCATTTTTTTAACCACCCCCACCCCTAAGAGCAACCAACACTTTTATTCATAGTTCATTCAAAGCCTGTAATGTTTTGTGTGAGTGTGAGCGGACTTGACAGTTTGGGCCTGATTCTGAAAAATCTTGACAGCACAAAACTAAAACTACTCCCAGCAGTCATGTGCTCCAGTGACAACACCATGTGAGGAAGGATCTCGTCTGCCTGTTGGGAATGGAGTGGCAGAGCAGCAGAGGAGCACTACCTTACAAAATGCCCCAATGCCACCAGATGAGTCAGGGTTTCTCTGCTGACACAACAATGCCTGAGCTGGGCACCAAGCTCAAAGACAAGGTGCTCGAGTTTAGAAAAACAGGTAGATGACTCTCCCATCAGAGACATCATTAAAGCCCTTCCCTCTCGCTCTCATTATTAAATGTTTAAGCACATCAGCAGAATTTTTTTCTCTAAGAGCCCACAGGAGCTTCCTTGCAGAGATGCGGGGGTCTCGCAAGCAAAGGTGTACCCACCACCAGGCAGACTTTTCAAGCATTAGCCACAGAACTCACCCATCTGGCGATACGGGGATAAAACTTAATTCTGTACACTGCCAGAGAAACTACACCGAACCCATTACTGGGGTCACCCTGGGTGTCTACACAACACGCACTCCACCACACATTCAAAGCACATCTGCTGTCCTTGGCATGATCTGACACCAAAAAAAACCCAGTGTGAAATCACCTGGTTTCTATCGGGTGTCAAATCTCGCCATTCTCTCCCCCAGCTGCAAGGGGCTGCAGACTCCTTTAGAGCTGCAGAGTATTCTCTATGCCTTCTGAATTAAGAGGCCACCTCCCAGAAGTACCTCTGCACTCATAAAATCAAGCTCCTAGCACTGGCAAAGCCCATGCTGAACAAGCCCACATTCCAAGATGACCAGAAACACACCAGCTACAGCTGACACTCGTACGGGGCCCGGGAGCAGGGCTGCCGAGGGCTCTGCAACAGCAATGGGGTGTGCCAGGACTCTCTCCTGCTTTGCATTTTTTAGCATATTGCACCAACAACGACTTAAAAAAACTAACACACGCTGAAAAGCTTCTGGAAGACAGACTACAGGCGAATGGTTAAGGTAGATGAACTTCAAGCCCAGGCAAGGTATCATTTCACTCAGACCAAGACACTGCGTAACATTATTGACTGGGAACTCAAGTTGCAATACTGAGATCACCAGTGGCTAAAAGCCTTCAGTCTCAGAGAAGGAAGAGCATATTTGGTACTTAACATTTCAATCATAAATAGCATTGGTTCACTTCAAAGGAATCACATCTTCCCTTCGGAAATCAGTGGACACTTAAAAGAAGAAACATGTCTTTAATTGCGAGAAAAAGAAAATAGCTGTAATGGGACTTACCAAACTCATCACATATACTTTCATTTTCTATTAGGGTAGGATGATCAAATGTATCCCGACAATAGAAGATTTGGGGGTTCTTGCTTGTTACTGCAATGCCTCCAAGGGCTAAAACAAACTGGTCTGTTAGTATTGAAGAGGGCTTGTCCTGAATGCGCTTTAGCATGGAACGGTATCGACAGTACTGTGGGTAGCTGAGAATTAAAAGGTTTGAATCTTCATCATCCTCACCTGGAAAAACAGAAAAAAAAAATACCCTTAGTATGTCAGAAAAATATAAAACAAGAGCTGCAACTCAAATATTTCAGAAAACCCGTTAAGTTCAGTCTTTTCTCAAGACCCAACTTTTATAGCGCAGCGGGTCTGGAAAGAAAGGTTAAAACCAGAAATTTAAAGAAAGTTTATTAAAATAGCTTATTTTCTGCCTTTCTGTTCAGTTCTCCTATGCTTACTCACAAGGACTACCTGGATGAGCGAGAAAACACTTCTCTGCAGAAGCTGGCCAAGGGCCTGAATCAGTGTTCTCCATCCTTTGCCAACTTGGCTGCTTCGATAGAAATATTATCTGTAATTTTTACTCAGTTCCCCATATAGCTTTACTGCACGCATGTTTACACCAGCTAACGTCTTTTAAAAACAATAACATACAAGCCTCGGCGCATGCAGCTATCAACTCTCCTTTGAAGTACCTGATACTGGCAACTCCCGAAGGACCCCTGGGCCAGGGAGGTGGGCTCATCTGACCTGGTCATTGTTGCTAAACCCCAACAGGTGGAAACAAGCTTCTTCACATTAACTGCAAATGCAGCAGGACTCAATAAAACTCCTACAGAGCACAAGAGGCAAATGAATTTTCAAACAGCTTGTGCTGCTGCGCTCAAAATGCAAAGCAATCTAGAGCTCAGAGCTTTCCATTCCTCCTTTACCATTCCATGATATTACATATGAAGGTGGCAGATTTCGAAATTTCATAATCGAGTGTCATCATACAGCCAGAAGGAAACCTATGAGAAAAAAAACTCAACTAGGGATGCAAACATGAGAAATTGCACATTTGCAAGTATGCAGCCAGTACTTAACAGCACTTCTTTTTATGCTCATTTATCTCCTCAGGTACGTAACCAAACATGGCTTTCCAGGCACGCCAATGAAGACAAAGCAACAGCATTCACTTTACGTTTTCTGCTGTACTCTGATTACTGAATAACTCAGCTGCTACTTCTGCCAGAGACAAAAGGTCTACTATTTAATCCCATTACCAATACTGAAATCATCATTCTTACTCCTAAAGTAAAAATCACTTCAGACATTGAAAGAAATGTCAGATCAGTTCTCCCCAACTAAATATGATGGCACAACTCATCTAGATTCAAGTGAGGCAATGGAAATGTTGACATATAAAAGGCTAAATTTTAAGAAGTCTCTGGAAGCAGATATATCACCTAGAATGTCATCGCTGCAGATGAATGCAATGCTGTAAAAAAAAAAACCACGGCAGACGGACTTGCAAAGTACCGTCTTTACTAGCACGGTTCCTGAAAGTCATCACTTCTGAAAACTCAGAACTCTCACCACTATCCTGACGTAGGTAAGGAGAGAAAACATTTTGTGGTTTTGGGGGGGAAAAAAAAAAAAAAAAAAAAAAAAAGTAAGAGTAATACATTTCGGTAAACAGCACTGACATTACTTTTCTACGAAAATAAAATTGATGGCCCTAAAACCTCTTTTGGCCGATAAGGATGTAGTCATGCTTTCCTTTGTTTCAACAAGTATCCCATAAGCCTACACAACAGCACGACTGAGCCAATTGCTCCTGGGAATAAGGCTCTCTCTTCTTTATTAGGAAACTCTAAAAATCAGATCAGGAAAACTGTTCTAGGAATTAACAAGCACATGATCCGTCCTTTAGCTCCTTCGAGAGTTTCACGTACGCCTGCCTGACAGTTATTACTACTTTATACCTTTGTGTAGATAGCGGTGAGCTGAATCTGTCGATCTGACAGCACTTTTCTTATGCCAGGATGTGGTCAGCTTTTTAAACAGGGTGTATATAAATGTATGTCCCACGTGCCTTTGTAGCAAACCATTAGTTTCTAGACAAATGTGCTGCGAGTCCCTGCGCAGAATTACACAAACTTTGTACCCCTGACAACTGACGACTTAACTCAAACCCCCTGGCATAAATTAAAACCGAGTAATTTTTTACAGGATCACTTCCACACATGCTTGTGCAATTCCAACGAGCACTTTATGATGCAGTTGTTTCCTTTCCTTTTTCACTCCAGGTTCAATAGATACATCTAAGAATGAACAAAGGCTGAATAAACTGAAAATTTGTTTAGTGAAAGACAAACACAGTGTTCCTGGAACAAAGATTTTTTCCTCAACCACGCCCACATGAGAAAAGAGAAATCAAAGCAGACCAATCCCTAATAAAATGCAAGCCCGAAAAAGAACTATTATTTGCTTCTATCCAAATCTAACACGTGCCATTTAATGGTGGACTTAGTGAATATTGCAAGTATTTTTCAGAAACACGATCGGACAGAGTTTACTCTTAGGAGAAGCAGAGCTCAAAATGTGGATCACATTCCACTAAAATGAAGAAAAACAACATGACTTCTAAAAACATACAACTGAGATATTAAGAAACCAAGATGCTGTATTTCTGAGTCTCTTTTTAGCTTCAACAGACAGAACATGGCAAAAGATAATACCTACAGTATTCTGCTTGTGAGGCTCAACCGAAATTACTCTAATCCTATGCTTATAGCATAATTGTGTGGTTTAATAACCCCCTCCAACGTCAACTTTTCATTTATTTTTATATTTCAGGGCTGAAAACAGAGAAACTGTAATTAGGAAGTAAGGTTCCACCCCTGCCTTCTGAGCACTGCCTATATATGCAGAGATGTAATCCAACAGTTCCCTTTGTGAGGGGTAAAGAGAGCTGGGATTTGGCACAGCCTGGCATTTATGTTGGATTACATGTTCTTCAAGTTGTCTTTGTAAGTAAGAGATGCATGAAATGCCAAACACAATGAATCTATGCAAGAACTGACTTTTCAAATCAGCACAACCATTTTTAATATGTAAGGCAAGACAATTAAATGCCCCAAAAGAAAAAAAAAATAAAGCCTGTTAAAAGCACGAATTCCTAACAAATCCATCTAGAGCCAGAACTATTTACAGAGAGAGCAGAGAAAAAAACCCCCTCTAACATGCTTTTTGTTTGCTTGTTTCAGAAACATCAGCCTATAATGTTATTGCTAACTGCCATAATCTACCCTCAACATCAGTAAGCATTTTTTTTCTTTACAAAGACCTTCGCACCAGGATTTTATAGAGCTTGATGGAAAAACTATGCATGTTCCTTCCTGTACCTAATTACCTCAACTGCAAAAGCTGCCAAGTATTTTGCCCTTTAGTTCTTTTAATCGTATTAGTGCAAATGCATTTGGATGCCAACAGAAACAAACATTTAAAGATTTTTGCTTAAAAGATTCCAAATATGTATGAGGCTGGTGCTATGAAAGCACACTCCACTCCTTCCCAGAAAGCACAGAGCTATTCCTGCAGAAGAAATATGAATTTGTGCCTCTTGTAAGACTAAATGTCTAGTTTCGACCCAATTTAAGTAAAATAATGTCAATATGAACTGCTCTCACAATGATTTATGCTACCTTCTGTTACTTTATTACATTAGACATTCCTTTCTCTAAGCTTTATACTTTTTGCCGTGCTCCTAGCAACCACATAAAGGCTGAGCACCAACTTTACGCGCTTGGCACCCTTCCAGGCTCGACTGTTATTGATAATTATATTGAAGTTTCAATTTAATTGCTACTCTGTTGTGACACAGAATATTTTTTGTAATTAGGCTTTTCCCATTTTCTGTCCATTCATTTTTTGTATTACTGAAAATGACTTTTTTTCCACCCCCCCAGAAAACACAAGCAGAACAATGATACAGATAAGGGTCTGTACATCTGTTACTATCATTAACAACTCGGTAATGTGAAGGGAAGAAAAAAAAAAATTTAAAGGAAAAAAAAAAAGGTGAATATAATTTCTCAGAAGGTAAATTTCTTTTCAGTTTAAGTGCTCTTTTTCTTCTTACAGTTACTCAATGATTTCCTGTTCTAATTACAAGACATTATACAGAAAGTAATTTTTAAAAAGGAAATGTACCAGCGCAGGAGGCTAAATAGAAACACTTACTCGGTATGGTTTGAAATTGCCAACTTTTACATCTCTTATCAATTCTCTGCTCTACCTTTGTGCAATATATTCTACCACACATCTACCACCTCTTCTGAGGCAGTTAACACAAATGTATACATCAAAGGGGAAACACACTTGCAGTTAAACTGCAGGCAAAGGAAAAAAAAGAAGAAAAAAAAAAAAATCAATTTTTTCCTCCTCAATGTAGCTGGTAAGTTGGAGGCAAGCCAAGCTTCAGAGTGGAAAATATTAAAAAGTACAAAAAAAGTACCAAAAAAAAAAAAAGAAAAGCAGGCTTGATTAAAAAGCGAGAGAAGAGATATTCAGTTCTAAATCTAAATGAATAAGCCACAAACTATTTCATAAAAACATACTGTGACGTAAATTACACATCAGTATTGCACTGTTGTGGTTATTTTGAGAAATGGCTTGTACTGTAAGTCAGCTGGTAAAACCCCACCCTTAATGATTTTGTAATTCTCCATACAGCAATCAACTGGAGCAGTCATGAAATTGCCAAGAAGGAAAACAGACAGAGCTGTAGAGAGTTTGTAATAAAAAGATAATGTACTTTTAACATAACAGAAGTAGAAGATTGGTTTTATTAACTAAAAAAACTACTTAAAAGGTCCCAGGCTTGCCATTTGTTTTGATAAATGTTGACACAGATCTTCATAAGATAAGCAATGGAAGTATCAGGGGAACCAGATAAAATGGGACAATGCTTTGGTGTGTGGGTAGCAAATTGAGCAAGGGAGTTCTCTGGAATATAGAGAGAAAATGAAGGAAGTTGCAGGGCTCTGTCCATCAGGCTCCCCTCCCGCACGGTGCCCTCGCTCCTCTGCCTTCTTTCATAACCCTCAGTTACTAAGGGGGTCTCCCAGAGGATTCGCATCTCATAATTAGTTTATCATTGCTTGTATGCACGGCTTTGACCATTACCATCAATATGCAGGAGATACAGAGGTAATGGAGGATGCCTCTGGATGTCTGGAGGGACTGGGAATGGCAAGGTTAGCGGTGCTGAACGAACATGGATGGCTGTGACCCCCACGACGGGAGGTCTCCTGACTATTGCAGGGCACTGTGCTCAGGTGTCACTGACCTCCCAAGACCCTCCAGCTCTTAAAACCTAGCTCTCCTTCTCTTGTTCTACTCCTCTGGCAATGACTTACTGCAGTATGGGCACGAGAACACAGGTGTAGATGAAGAAAAATGTGTAGTTCACCCTTCAAAACCAGTATCTGCAGGTCAGACAGGCTCTGCACAGCTCAGAGCTGCCTGTTCTAATAAAAACCCAAAGAGAGAGAGCACAGTTTTCAGCAGACAGAAATGAACTTACCACACAACTCCCTAAAAACCCTGAATCTCTCAAAAGGTCCAAAAGCAACAGAAACAGTGGAGCAATGAGAGAATAACCACAAGGAGGAATAGGAAACTGGGTCTCTATGACCTCAAAATCTTTAAGAGGAACCTTTAAGAGGAATGATGCAATGAGAACCCCTTCCCGTATCGTAGTCCAGCTGTAACCTGCCAAACACCTCCAAACTTCCAAGGTAACTGCAGGTGGCCAAGCAGCAGTGACAGTGATCATCTACACCTCTGGGTACTCCTGTGCGGGGAAGGACAGCTCTCCCAGCGAAATAACCTTCATGGGAGGATTAGGCCTGGCTCCTGCCTGACCGCTTCTCACACTGAATTCTTTCAACAGACACATGGCTGAGAACCACAGCAGGAATCCACGCCCCACAGAAGGAATCTGCTGTGGACTAGGAGCAATGGCTGAGGAGTTCAGGTGGCTAAATCATCGTCCCAAGGCATGCTCTAGCACAACAATCCACTCTCTCTCCAGTGGTTAGGAGAGACTTCTCAAACACAGCTCTTCCAATCCACTCTGCCTTTTCAATCCCACGGTCTTTATTCACTCTAGTAAAGACACTTGGTGTGCCTCAGCTGGCTAATTAATCACAAGACCTAAAAATATTAATCCAAGAATCGTATTTCTCTCACAGATAAATGCAAATACAGTAATGACTTAGCCACATGAGATGGGACAGGAAATCTGTGGTTTTGGTTTTAAATAAATTTGGGTAAATTATTGACACAACAGGGATACCTCTTTGTTGGCAGGACCCATGCTACTCATCCTTGCTTTAAGAACCCCCCTCTATTTGAATGCTAATGCAATCAAGAACAAAGGCAACGTGTTGCAGGATACGAACACAGTGATTACATTTATGTTTACCAGATAATGATGATGTTAACAAGTTGCCTGTAATTCTGACATGGACGTTTGCCTGCCTGATTCTGCTTTTAAATTGATCAAAAGGCAAAAGTCATTTCTGCCAATATTGAGAATAAAACGTGCAGCCTTTCTGCATGTGTCAGATATTTCTCCCCTTTAAAGGAGGAGACCGAGCTAATTCTCAGCATTCCGTGCCACTTCCCCAGCCCTCCGTTTTCTGTCACAGTGCCAGCAGAGCATCAGCCTTTCAAAGAATTCCTAAGATTAGTTTAACATTTGAAAGAAAGAGAATACTTACAAATCTACTGGAGATTGAAACTACTGTTCAACTGAACAGCAATACAGTCATTAAAAAAAAAAGAAAAAAAAGCATCATCTAATACGTACTTAGAGCACATGGTTGAAGAACATTTTACACTCGGTTATTTGGATCAGAGTTGTTCTACTCCTGCTTAACGGGGACAAACCCAAGTATGTTGATCAATGACTGACAGTATGTCCATATAATCAAATCTTCTATAATATCTATCTCGCTAAATCACTTGAAATTCAAATCCGAAATCCAATTTTTGAAGAAGACAAAAGAAATTTATTACTGAAAAAGTTTCCAACCAGGCATTTCACACCCTTTTTCAGACCCTAATCCAGTATTCCTTCTCCTCATAACTGCAGCTCCAACCTTGCACTCCCAGGATCCTCCTGCACCTTAGGAAGTGCCTCGTAAACCTTATGAGGTGTTTCTAGACTCAAAAGAAAAGTGACTGACAATCGTCATTTCCAGCTTTTATATAACCCTTCTATCCACAGGCCTCAAACTGCTTTATGGAGATGAGTAAAAATTATTATCCCCATCACATAGGGAGAGAAACTGAGACAGAGAGAGCTTAAAGGATTTATTCTACAGCATCAAGCAACTTAGAGAGCAAGGGAGAGAGCAAAGAGGCCAGGCAGAAATTCTTGTTGGGAAATTTCTGGGTAAGTGAGAGATCCTTAAGTTTCCTCAAAAGGGAGGCGGCTGTCTCTGGCCACCCCAGCCAGCCTGCCTGCCTCTACCAGAGACAGGGCACGGACCAGGCGGTTCTGTGCTGAGGCTTCTCTCCTACCACAACCATCTTTTCCCTGTCCTGCACAATTCCAGTCACTCCTTCATTCCACTCAGCTGCTGCCCAGCCGGGATTATCTTCCCCTTCAGGAAGGGTTTGCAGAGCAGCAGTTCACCCTCCCGCCGAGGGCAGGTGACCGCCGTGACGACGGCTGGAGGAGCCCGAGAAAGGCGAGCCGACACTGGGGATGCGGCTGTGAAATCGCCTCCCTGCCTCCCAAAATTTCCTTCTCTCCTTACTCCTCAGGTCACAAGCGTGGGCCAGCCCATGTCCAAGCAGCCATGGACGGCTACAGAAAACCGCTCCGATATACAAGGTTTTTAAACTGCCCTATTAGCTTTCTAAAGCAGATGGAGATGGGGGGAAGGGGGAGATTGATTGTAGAAGGGAGCACATGCTGCCTGTCCTCTTGAATGTTCTGGGTCATGTGGACCATTCAGGTTGAATGTGCATCAGCTTTAAAACAAGTATTTATCCTGGTTGTCGTGGTTACTGATAAGCAGCTTCAATTCTGCTGATAACAAAAAGAAGAAAGAATTAAAAAGGGGAGGGGAGCTGAAAACATAATTTGGTAATATGACGAAGCCAACAAGAGGAATTAAATCACATTAAACAAGCCAATTGTACTGTAAATGGCTCTGCCTCTATATTTGCTTTTAAATCATCTAAGGCTCTAACACGGCAGCTGCTTCAGTTTTAACAAACAAACAGTAAAAATCCCTTTTAATAACGAAAGAAAATAATGATATACTTTGCTTTAGCTGAATTCAAACATAATTTAATTTTTCCTGAGGTGAGATTTGCACAGGGAACAATCAGATAATAAGTGTTATCATCCTCATAGACAAAACTGAACCAGCACTTTGCAATTCAAAGTGCTATTTAATGCACCGTTTTCAGCAATCTCTGAACACCATCCAACATACCACTGAACTACACTTCAGTACTTACACACAAAGCCTGATCCTGCAAATACTTGAGCATGGGGGTTATGCTATGAACACCAGTACTGCAGTTGAGGTTGAAGTCACGCATTCCCCACAGCACCTTTGTGGGGGGGGGGTGTCACATCCTCACATCCACTAACTTTCCCTACAACGCCTTCTCATCCTCTGTATTATTATTACTATTTCTACGATCATGTGTCTTGGTCCCCCTTTCTGAAGTGTAACACTGTGTAACAGAGCAAATACTGGAGAATGAAAAACTCTGCTCTGGCGGAGAAACATGCAACTAGAGCCCCTGGCAAGAGAGGGGCACACATTTTTTCAGCGGTGATAATTAACCACTGGAACAACGAGCTCAAAGATGTAACAGATTCCCCAACCCAGTGCTGAGGACTGAACTGTTTCTTCCTCAAGATATTCTCTAGACTGATGAATTTTAAACTCATGGTCGGTTATTTGTCTCCTGTGCTGAAGAGGCCCGTGACAAATCCATGCTTGTGTGGCACGAAAAGAAGTGGAAAGTTGCTGAGAGTTAAACTGAGTTACTGGGTTTAATCTCAGACTAACCAGGTCTTCTGTCATCTCCTCTCTCTTTTCACCTCCGCACACCATTCAAACATAAATGACAGACAAGGAAACGCAGCCTTACTTATAAGGGACTGATTCACCACCTCTTCCATGCGGCAGAATCAACCGCCTTCATTTTCCACTGCACGCAGAAGTATGAGTCAAAAGCCTTATTTTGGTGTCTCACACGGGGCTCTTTCACTATCATTCTGAAAATTCGGAGGAACTGCGCCCTCCTGGAAATAGCAGCAGCAGAAGCTGCCGGTCCCAGAGCTGCGACACGAGGGGTGGAGGGTGGAAATGGTCCAGTGATTTAAACAGTCAAGCCCTGCTTTTGACGTTTATGCCCTCTTTGAAACCCTTAATGAAGTAACAACCCCGTTAATTCTTGCAGGGTATTTAATACACATAAAAACTGCATTATCTACTATTTACAATTTACTACACACAAGCAGTATCTGGCTCTGTATAAAAATAACAAGCTCACTGTAACCCTCCGCTCTCTAACCATACTGCTGATTTCTTTGACACATGGAGAAGTGAGAATAATTACATTTTACTGAGTGCGTCTCATTACACTGATTTAAGTAAGATTTCCAAAGCTGTAAAAATATGCTTTTCAATTTCATTTGTTTCTAGCATTTCACTATGAAGACAGTTCATAAAGCCTTCAAAAATCATCATCAATATAGACAAAAATTGTACCCTGCTCATGTGGACATTTGACAGAGGGATAATAGGGTCTAGAAACACCACAGTCAGACGTTGCTTTTCTATTTAATGTTTCCTTCTGTGCCAAACATAATATAACAGACAAGTGTTAGAGAGACATGCAGGGGGGAGTCTGAATAGAGAGCTTTAAAAGAGGTCCTTAATAGAGAAGCTGTATGCTTAGTCTTCAACAACATTCAATAGCAATTTATTTGCAGCCATTTTCTCATGTAACCTTTCACACGGGAGCAGATAAGATAGAGCACAAGACAATTTGTCAACTGCCAGATATGAACAAAAGAAAGCAATTTTAATAAGCTTCAGTGGCCCCTTGTATTTGTTTTGCAACATGTTAATAACTTTTTTGGAAGCCAATCAAAGACAAGAAGAGAAAAAGAAGTCAAGCTGGGAAACAAAAACCACAGTTTAAGAATTTTACAGATAAACTCCTGTTATCATCTGCAGCGCAATAATGCTTAAATCCAGGAGTGGCACAGAATTGGAATTAGAAACACGATGCCATTTCTTTAAAAAAAAAAAGAGCAATTACAAAAATGCTAGTGTCATATATACTTTTCCAAGAATTTGCTGTCTTCTATCTCATCCCAACGTAGCACATACCTGCTCCCCAAAAGAACCTTACTCAGGTTCCCCTCCTTCCTGGTGAGGAGGTGAAACTCAACATGAAGACTGTGAGGAAAGGCCAGATGGGAGTTGCCAAACTCCAGGCCACTGACCCAACTGCCCTGTACCACACTTCCCCAGCTCCTTGGAAACCCTCACCTCCTAACTGAACTTCTCATGTTGCACCAAATAACCCCCAAATTGTTGCTCTGAAAAACAACCCAAATGTAGCTTTAAAAGCTGTTACAGGCCTATGAGTAAGTCTGTGGTTGCTCATAAGTCTGTGGTTGCTCATTTAATCCTATTCTGCATCACAACAAAGTAAACTGGAGCTGAAAAGGAGTAATAGGAAGAAGGTCTAAAAGAAAAGGGAGCTAACTTACGCCCTTGTCTAGGATACAAGGACCAAAAACTTAGTGATATGCAGGGTAAGACAAATCAACTGTGCTTAAATTCAGCAATGCCAGGGCCTTCCTGCGTAACCAAGGTCATACCATTAGATTTTTCTGGGGCAAAGCCTCATTTCTGTGGAAAAAGAATTAGTTGCAGGCATGTGAGAGCTTGTGGGACAATTGCTCCTGATCCCTTCCCCTTCTTGCAGGCACAGGAGGAGGGGCAGAGAACCTCCGCAAAATGGTATCTACCGATACCTGTGCAAAAATGTTTGTGCAGGACTAAGGTTCAACAATGGGTCCAAATGCTCAAAGAAGCCCTCAGTCCCATTTCTAAGGTAGGGCCCTTCTGGTGCTGAAGAAAAACCGGAGAGCACCAAAACCCCAGCAACATATGCTGAAAAAGCTGATGAAGTGTTAAGCAATTTCATTAACATTACTAAAATAGAGAAAATTCCCTTGGAAAATTTCACACAGGCTTTCCCGTCTCACTGCAAATTACTCATGGCCTGAGAGACGCGTGAGGAGCACAAGGAGAGAAATAAAGCTTCTCTCCAGTTAATTTGGACCGAGTCCTAGTCTCACCGGTAGAAAGACCAGGCTTGTGGGCTTCGGCGAGAACAGGGCTGGGTTCTTTGAACTAGATTATTATGGCATCTCTACGAGAGGTACAAAAGTATACGGCGAGAGAAGATGCACCAGAGAACAAAAGGCGCTGCCGGTCAGATGACAACCCTCCTTGTTATGATGATGAAAAGACTCCCAGACTTCAGCAGACACACACCTGCAGAGTTTAGGATCCTATACCCAAAATTAGATTTTGCCTTCTAAGGACTTTGCAGAGGAGTCTGTTATCCAGGGAAGGGAAAGAATATAAGCATCTGCTCTTCAAGAAAGAGGAATGGCTTTTTGAATAAGAAAGGGCTCCCTGCGATGGGAACATACCAACCCGGCCCCACGCTCCTCCTAAGAACTAATACAGGATTTCTTTTCCTCTTCTGCAGGACCAGAAAACCATCCCTGGAAAAGAGGAGAAGCTGCGCTACCTGAATTATCTGAAAAGGCCTCAGGTGGAGGCAGGGTGAGAAAGGATTTCAGGACAAGTTTTGCCTATGAGCTGAGGAGAACAAGCAAGTATCCTCCCACTCTTTTCTCTAGGCAAACTCCCTTTCCAAGTTTTCAGTGAGAGCGTCAAGTCTCCAGTGAACCTGCCTAGGAAGGGCCTGGCGGAACCCTACCGATCTTCCAGAGAACACCAGGAGGCTTGTGCTCTGCTCCCGACAGGCTTCGGTCCCACACCCAGCAGAGAGGAAGGCTCACAAGTGGGAAACAATCCTAACACACTATCTACTAGCCTGGAACCTGCTCTAATAATAGACAGCACTGTCTATTTCAAAGCACTTAATGGACGCTAATTAGTCCTCGGGGTATTCCTATGAGGCAGGTAGACAGATAAGTATTATTTCCCCTGTTTTACATACGAAATAACCTCATGAGATATGTTCTGACTTGCTTAAGGCCATTGAATGAGTCACTGAGCTCAGCACTCAGCAGGTCCTGGCTCCCAGACCTGGGCTCAGACCTCTCAAGCCATACGTCTTTCACAAGTGCAAATCTTCATTTCAAACGTGGAGGGAGAAAGGAAAGAGGATCAAGGAGGGGTGATAACACTGGGAAAAAATTTTCTCTGGGAAAGGAGCTTGCAGAAGAACGACAAAACAGAGCAGTGTGTCTACTGAATGCTAGCTACCAAAACTAGGACAAGGAAAGAGATGAAAAACACACTGATACAAAATTGTAGGAGTTTCTATTATACATTCTATTCAAGCAGCCAGGACTATTTACTGGGATTTGTAGCCACCACTAATGCCAGTTTAACAGCTTTACGTTCCTAATTTCTAGCACGGTCAGAGCACGCAGTCCCGGCTGCACACAATCTATATGCTTAGCACATACACGTAAGTTACGTGCCCACACCCACCAAGTTACACTGAGGTGTTGCTCCACGTTGGAAACCTTTGTGACTTCAGACATCCCGGGTAAGCAGGAACGTTATCAATGGGTTTTGTGTCCCTTTGGGAAAGAGCAGCAAATGCTTCAGCCACCATTTGCAAACAGCCAGAGCTCACAAGACACCAGATATGACACGGCATTGCATTCTTCCATCACCAGGCTGCTGCATCCCCCACTACTCACTGCTCTCAACCAGCGCAGGCTGAGCTGGGCAGATGATGCCCTAAACTTTTAACACTCCAAACCTAGCAAATGTTTTCCACGTTCCTGAATGCGCCTTTCAATGACTCCTTCCCTTTCGGCCCACAGCCCCATATCCCGCGGATGCACAACTAAGTTAAACAGGGTCCTTGAAAGAGGGAATGCAGTGTAGCAGCCCCCCAGAACATTCACCAGTTGTTTGTGCTAAAAATAATAATTTTTGCTTCCATGACATTCAAGGACCAATCTCCAGGCTAGGCAAAACATTACTTCTTTTTCAGAGGGGAAAAAAAAAAATTATTTATACAATGCATTACCAATCTCAAATGGTGATGTTTAAACACAAGTTTGATGAACTATATGCAGCATAATACAGCTGCTTTGCATTTTGATTCCTTTATTTATAGACCACAGCAAATTAATAACTCAAAAATGTTGTTCCAGGCAAAGTAATGGACACACAATAAAACTATTCATTTCCTCAAAGGTCACTCCAGGAGAAACATACATTGTTTCGAAGCCTACCAACAATGCCATTGTTCCAAAGAAAAGTGAAAATATATAATGAGCAGTTAGTGCCTATATCTGCAGTGGAGACCCTGGGCTAATTTAAAGTGCAATCTTAAGGCAATCAATCATACTCTAAAATTACTTCATTTTCCAAACTGTTTACACTTTTTAAGTTACAAATCCACTTTCTGCTATTTCAACTCACGATTTACCGCTACAGATTTAGCCTGCCTTGGCTTGCTGCCAAACTCTAGTCATGAGGGAGCTAATGATCTGAACAGATCAGTGTTTTATAATGGAGAAAAGCGCATGTAAATTTCCAGCATGTCTGCAAGTAATCAAGGCATGCTGACTATAAATGAGGCGGCCTCACATTTATTTTAGGAGAAATATCTTAAAGCCCCACTTTTTATCCAGGCCAACAACAAAAAAAAAAAAAAAAAAAAAAAAAAAGAAAAAAAAAGAAAAAAGAAAAAAAAAAAAAGAATCCTTTAAAAAAAAGGTACTCCAAGATTATTCCAAATGATTCTAAATGAAACTGCTAGGCAAACAATATGTTAAAGAATAGTACAATAGCTAATTTCCTTTAGTGTTTCTATCTCTAACCAGATCATATCCTTATCATGGCAAGCTGGAACATTAAACTCTCTAGTTCATGGAATCAAAACACAAGAGTGCTTCATATTACATTATAGAAAAATGAGCCATTCCCTACAAACAAGGTCAGATTTCTGGAATGCCAAAGGTCTACATTTAAACAGAGACGGGAGGAGGGGAGGTTTTGCCCACTCTGCTTGCTAAAAAACAGTGGGAAACTAGACTAGCAATTCAAATTTGTTTTAATAGTTAAAACGGTAGAGGGAGAGCAAGAAGTCTCTCCAGAATTGATACTTAAATTAAGTATGATCTTTATTGTTTCATTACAGTGGCATAGCCAAATAATGACTTTGTGTTACTGTACAAATAATGCCGGATCCTCATTTTCTAGCGGAAATAATTACTCTATTCTATCATTTTCTGCTTATCATCAACCTACACCCCCCTTCCTGTGTAGGCAATGGGTTGTGGTATGTTTGGGGCTAGACTGAAAAAAGTTTCAGATTTTCTCCTGTTTTTAAAGGCCATACCAAGGAGGCATATTTTGACTCAAAAGTGGCTTTAAGAATGGAGCTATAAATATTCCTGTGTTGTACCTCATGAAATTCAATCCATCATGATGGATATTTCTGTTGTAACATTATTTCATGGCTAAACTCAATTGTATAATTGGATAGGGCCAGAAACAATAAGCTGGCATTGCTTTGTTTCAGCATACTACAGCTTTAAAATACCTGTAATCATAAATCAACATAATTATTTGAAGTTCTGTCACGAAGCAGAACAGGAAAAGAAAAACTAAAATAAACTAGCTGCTAAAGAATTTCATTTCACTTTCTCGAGACTGAAATTTTTTACCGGCTTTGAGCCTTACCACCGCTACAACTGGGAAAGGCTTTTCTCCTTTTCAGTTGCCTCGAAAGGCACCTCCTCCACAAAGGTTTTGCTTTCTTACAGCTTTCCAACACAACTGGCAGAGCTCCACCAAGGAATCCCGCAATTCCATAGCACGAAGGATGTGCCTGCACTGCAGCCATTGGGACCAGGCTAACAGGGAGCCACGCTGAGAGAGACAAAGCAACCCGAGCTCCCCACAGCCAGCTAAATGCCCAGTGGGACAGGGGCTTGGGGGCCAAATACTGGCCATCACTGCTAGGGCAGTCTGTCCTGCTAGAAGCTCTAGGGGGAGACAGCTGAAGTCCCTCCTTTTGATGGAAGCAAATGGAACTGAGCATTTTTTGTCCCACCGTGTTGGGTATTTTGCTACTTAAACACACAAAAGAATTTACTGACTCCTCCCTAACCTCTCTGCACTTCTTACCTCACCACTGACAGGATCAAAACTAACCGACCCTTTCCTCTCTTTTTTACCCCTAGCGCACATAAGTGAGAGCTGGGGAGCAGCTTTGACGGACGGCCCCTAGATGTGAAGAGAGTTTGTTGCTTGCTGGTTTATTTTCAATTATTGCTAAGCAACTGCCATTGGGAGCTGGGCCTCGGGAGAGCACTGCCCAGCTGAGGCAGATGACCAAGGAGATGTGAGCACACATGCAGGAAAACACCAGGAGATGCTTTGGGATGGACTGCATTGTGTCACTGGGAGGGGCAAAGGCACTGATGGCTGAAGAGTTTCTTCCCTCCCCTCACCTACAGTTACGCAACCATTTTCCAAATCTCATCTCCACCTACCTGCCAGCCATGCAGAGCTTCATGCTCACTGGAGGCACTGGGCTACAGAATGACTGAAGTGAGTATTGAAACATGGATTCCTCCTACAGCTTCCCTGAAAAAAACCATTGCATTCACAGGGATGGAGGTCTCCCAACAACCTCCTGGTTCTGCTTCTCTTGCTGCTATTACAGTTTTTTTAAAAACTCTTTTTCTTTCTTCTTTCTCTTTTGATCTTTGTAGGTCTCGAACTATGTATTTTATTACTTCTGATACTTATGTGAAGAATGTTAAGCCTTTCAAAAATACACTCTTTTTGGCCAAGTGCTTTATGGGTACTGGAGCTCAGCAGTATATACAGTGGCGTGTACACACACAAAGAGATACGTGCAGTTTCACCAGAGATGACTACGCAGTCATCAGCATGTCTGTGTAATCACCTTCTGTTTGTGTACACATACCGGATAAAATATACAATTACTGTAACATGATTAAAAACCTTACTTTCTCAAATTCTCGACTCTTACTCTCGCACACCGTGACATCAAATTGGAGAAGTAGCTGAAAAGAGTAAGACCTGGATTTCCTTGGTCAAAGAATAAAGGACAAAAAATATCCTTTATCTTTCAGTATATCTGAAAGGAGCAAAAAAAGGGTGAACAAACAGATCTGGGGGGAAAAGGCAAGTCAACTCCAGCTCAGCAAAAATTTCTAAGATAAAAAAAACAACATAAATAAAAAGAGGAGATATAAATAGGTGATGTGAACAACTCTCGAGAACAAAAAAGCATTTGATATCATCTGAGTTGGTGACACAGGGTGGTTATTAACTGGCATAAACATGCATTTTCAGTCCCACTGAGTCACCCAGAAAAGCTGGCTCTCAAATAATGAGGCTGATGGAGCCTGACATCCAGTTCTACTTTTCTTTACTCCAACTTGGAACTGTCGCACAATTACGATACAGAACGGCAGGATCCGATAAACAGAACTGAAAAAGGGAAAGAAAACAATTTTTTCCCCTACAAGTCAGGTTCAGTGCTTTTGCCTATTAAAGTAACCAAATATGTTTCTCTCTGAAATCAAAGCCAAAAGGCAGCATGCCAGACACAGTTAACAGATAAATCAATGTTCCTGAAGGGCGGGCTTTTTTGTTTGGGGGGGTTTCTGCCTGACAACAATCTTGTGGCGAGCAAACAGAACACCCACCACACATCTTGTCAATCTACTCACATGAAACAGGGAAGGAAATACAAATACTTTTGAAGATCTAGGCACTGTTTGGAAAAACTTCATGTTCTAACCTCCCTGTCAAAGGTCACGGTTCTCATAACCATGAAGTCTGCAGCTATTGTAAAGCCCACCTCATATAACGTGTAATTGCAGCTAATTTATCACTACGGTCATTGTATACTAGCTGGGAGTTTGTAAACAAGAATGAATCACAGGTTTCATTTTTGTGTCCCTTTCAAACTGGAAGACCTAACAGTTTCCTGCTCCAACACACAAAATAGTATTGCTTCTATAAACCTACTCAGGTCTCCTTGCCAGCAGTTTCCATTTAATTAAACTGACAGCAAAACAGGGCCTTTGCTAATGTGATCCAGACCAGTTTGCCTTCAATGTAAATTCTCAGGCATGAAATTACATCTGAAACAGACACAATAATCCCTCTATATCTTCGTCATGAGTTTAATCTATACTAAAATAACATTTTCTTTGTCCACACCGAAGTCTGTTTTAGAATTCAGTGATCTTTTCTTCTTTTCACAGTTGAAGTTCAGGGAATTATTCAACTTCCATTCACCTTACAGTCAATTCTGAATTTTTTTCTCGTCTGTAATTTACACATTCATTGTTGGTTTCTAGGTCATGGGGAGCAAAATGATCTCACATGTGAGAAACCAGACTCAGGACCTACTTCGAACTTTCACTTTCTGGAAATGAAATAGACTGGTAGCACTATAAAAGTAGTTCACGGCCGCTTAAAGCCGTCTGAGTTGCCTTAAGCTAACAGCCCAGCCTTTCACACAGATCCTTGGTCAACTGGCTGTAAAGCAGAAAACTAATGAGATTTATAGGTACCTTCGATAAAATGAAGGTGGGGCTGTTTGTTTGTTTAATGACCCGTAACATTTCACTCTCATCTAATCATTCTCATCAGTACTCCACTGATGCACTAATTCCTACAATACCCAGGAAGAACAGAATATGCAACAGAATAGTTACTGCACAGTAACCACAGCGTTCACGATGAGCAACTCAATAAACTGCAGGGTGCATTTATACCAGATGCAAGTGAGATGGGAATTTCTGAGAGATGCCAAGCATTTTGTTCCTGGCCCATGGGCTGCCTCCTCCTGCACCAGCATGAGGACAAGCCTGGGGATGCTAAACCTCCCTTGCAATTCGAGCCTGCAATATCAGAGGGTTTGAAAACAGGAAGGGATGGTGTCCAGAAAGTAAAATCCGGAAAAGTCACAATTAGTAGGGAAAGGGCAAATAATGAATCTTTCTTCCTAAAGCCAGAGTGTGCCACAGCAAGGTCTTCAGTGTCACTATCTCCGGCAGTTAAACAGTGACTGAAATAACGCTCTCCCAAACTCCCGACCTCACGGTCAAGTCTCGCAAAAGTACTGGAGAAGCTGCTCTTTTTGCTGCTCTGTGGATTCCTGACACTGGAAGAGCACATCACCTGAGCTCTGCTGCGCTGGGTGTCCAAGCTCAATGGGAATTACACAGCACTTAGCCAGCAACACAGAATGATAAACCAGGACATGAATTCTGAGACACTGTGGCAGGAAGGCCTGAGCTTCAGCGTGCCTAGCAGTGACTGTCACCCCAGCATTTCGATCCTGGAAAGGAAATCAAGTCTAATATGTGCAACTGGACTTCTGATACCGGCTATGTAGGTAAACCAATTGAAAAGAAAAGCTTGAAGCTATTCTGAAGACAGATTCTGGCCGAAGTTTTAGCACCAAATGAAACTGAGGATCCACTCTGATATAAATCTGGTCTCCGTGTTCAGGCTATCACACACAAGAGGGTTTCCTGCGTTTGGAGTCAGCCATCGTTGGCATGGACCTGGAGTCACTTCACCAGGTGAAAGGGAATGCTCCTCCAAGGAGCCTTGTTTCCTACTTTGATTTGGGCAACCTGGCTAGTGAACTGACTGAGAAATGGACACGGTGAGAAATTCTTATGGATAGTTGGGGCAAAGATCTCAAGGAGGCACACACAAAATTGTCCCACGTGCAATCCGAACAGACATGCTCTGAGGGAAAAGGAGCACAACGGAAACTGGGATCCCATTTTTTCTACTATTGCCATCCCATTCTGTCATGTCTTGATAACCCCTTCAGTGACGAAGACGAAGGGCCCTGCCAGCCCCACTGAGCTGAGGGCACTGCTTGCACCACCTGTGACAAGGGCTTGTTTCCTGAGAGCTTGTGCTGCAGCTCGAGATGCTACCACCGTAAGAAGCGTGACAAAACCACTGTAATAACTAGAGAAAACTGAACTGCAGTGTATTTTCCAAGTTTCTACCCACCCAAACAAACATTTGCAAAACTTTTGTTACTTGCCCAACTAAAAATACCTGCTGCTCAAGAAATGCTACATGACTTTGAGTAGGAAATTTGCCACATGCCCAGCAAGGTATAAACAATGCTTTCAGTATGTTTTTACAGCCCGGACAACACAATTTCCAAGCACTGTTGGCACAGTCTTCCTCTTCATGCAAGAACTTTAATTGCATTCTTCTCCTAAAAAGCAGAAAATTAAGTGCTTTTTTAAGAAAACCAGCCATACACTAAGCAGTCTGACATTCTTGGGAAAAAAAAGGAGAAAATTTAATTTTGCAGCAGAAGACAATGGTCAGACATTAGCGTGATCAGAAATCGTTACGAGTCCTTCTGGCAACTGCTTTTCTGCTTCGCTGTTCATTAAAGCATCTGTTTTAGAACACTTAACAAGTATTCTCACAGTAAATATACATAAACCTTCTCTTACTGTTAGACTGACTTGATCTGCAAGGTGATGAGGGAAAAAGGGTCTGATAGAGGACAGCGGCCTCTCTTCATCTCTGGTTGTTCAGAATCAGCTCTCTGTGCTTCCCTAAGCCACCAGAAATGGCAAAGAGGTACTGCTTTGTGCAAACACCGCGCACAACTGGCCAGGGATGAGGGAATGACTTTTCATGTTAACTTACATGGATTTGCTGATATATCTGATCAGTCATAGTCTCTCAAACAGGCAGAGAAACTACCAATAGTTTCTGCTGCAGAGGCTGAAAAATGCTCCTATTCCATTTGTGCAAATATGCTGGGCTCACGTTATCAAACACATGAATTCCTGTCCACACTCTCTCCGTCTCCCCTGCGCACCCTGCCATCAAAACAGCAGGGACAAAATTGGCCTCATTTCCTGTATATTTCATACAGACCTAAACATTCTTAAGTATGTTGTCAGGGAATATATTTTAAGGCTGCTATGCTCACATCTGATCTCCTACTCCATGCTTTTAAGATATTAAATAGGCTTTACCCAATAAATCAGATGTTTTGTGCCTTAGAATCACATGGCATGTGAAATCACCAAAGGCTAAATCCTGCACCATCCGCACTCACTATATGCAAGTCAGAGGGCCCAGGTCTGAAAAATAAAGTAAACCATGAGCACCAGCCCTCCCTGCAGAGAAGGCTAACAAAAATCCTAGTGACAAGGGAGCGAAGCTGCCCTTACTGCTGTCTCCAGCCATCCTCACCCCTGCTCCTATCCAGCTTTGTACCACCTCTTTCTCACTCCATCCCGGGAGGATCAAAGCTGGAAGTCGTGGTGGAGTACAGCCTCGGCACTGACGTTCTCAGTGTCCCAGGCTAGTCCGAAACCTACAGAAATGACCTCCCAAAACCCAAGTGGGATGATTATCCTAGAGGCTCTTTCCTGTTGAGGGCTCTAATAGCTGGGTAGGACAAACAGAACAACCTACTCTCCAAGTTTTTCACAAAGGCAGACAGGGCCTGATTTCTCTGCCTCTCACACTGCTGCAGGGTGTTTCTGCACGCCACAGCAGCAAGCCTAAGCCCGTGCTGCAGCATGGAAGCCCTACCACAAGAAAGAGAAATGCTCTCCCTACCTGAGGTGGAAGGCTCCTCCGCAGGAGGAGCAGCACAGGCAGCTGAGGGGGCTGAGCACCTCTCAAGGGACAAGCCCCCTGCCCTCGTTCCAACTGACCAGTCCACCGAAATACCAGGAGCCTCCCACACACCAAACGACAGCATCTAATCTTTGATGTTTTACAAAGACAACATGTAAAACACATTCAAGAAACATTGTGGGAAACGCGCCAGCATTTTAAGGAACGTTCCCTTTGGACATGAAGCCTTTTTTAGCCAAACCACTATGATTTTGTTTTAGTGACTCATACGAATGGATTCTGGATTAAGGTTTAAAAATGGGATATTTTCTCTTCTGCTCCTAGGTTCACCTCAAGACATGTGAATGAAAAAATAGCAGTAGGAATATTAGGCTGGACTTACATTCATCAACAGACACTAAATAGGGATCTACTAAATTTGTAAAGCTTAGCTGAAGTTACAAATATATAATTCTGAAAATGCAATTCCTCCTAAAGTCAGGCTGGGCAAGGATCATAAAACTATAAAAAGATACTTTGTCCCTAAAGATCGTAAGAAGCTAATCATTAGCCTCCTGTTTATAGTGGTTACCTTTTTATTACATTATTCTGATATTTTTCCTTCGCGGGGACCCGGATCTACTCCTTACTTCTTCCATACGGTAACAAAAAAAGACCCACTCTCTGTAGGCAAGGTGTTTTTAAAGACAAAGACACTTGCCAGATTAAAAACATACCGACAAATAAAGTGCATATAAATTTCTGTTTGACTACTGTTGGGCATCTGGAAAGGCACACGTTTTCTTTGGAAAATTTTTCCTCCAGTTTTTCATACAAATGACAGTAAAATATGTACCCAGCAGCAAACCGAGAGAACTAAATTTAAAATGCACTTTCAGACCACTCGCATTTTTTTCTTTTTAACTTCTCTTTTCCAAGGCGAGAGGGGAGGAGGGAGTTTGTACCAATGTTTTGAAGTACTGTAAGTTCTTTTGCCTTTTAACAGAAATATGTAAACAAGGTGTATGACTGTAGGGTAATGTTCTAGTCACAAAGCATTCAAGAGCCAGAGTGAAGCTATTTAAAGAATGGAGTATTCAATTCCTGAGGCCAGATGCTAGTATAAATATGAAACTATGTTCACACTGCAGATTAAATTATTTTTAGTTTCTGCGTTTGAACTGCCAAAATTATTTGGGTTGGTTTATTTATTTTTTTTTTACTGTACCACAGAACTTACAGGGCCGCATCTTTACGTATCTGAACAGAGGATTAAAAACACAAGCGTAAAAGGACTTTTTAATCTATTTTCTCCGTGCAACAAAACTGCAAGTGTATAGTGACAAACACTGTCACAAGTAAGGGTCATTCAGGCAGCAAGAAAACTAAAAATAAAGATGGAGCTGAAGCATTCGAGATTCTTGAAATAGATTTTTATAGTAACTTATCATTTAATTTTCATCCCACAAAGCTTTTAATTTGGAAATAGTGTGAAAGCAAAGTGGAGACTGTGGTTTTACAATAATGAAAGAGAAAAGCATGCATTAAGATTGCATTATACCCTGTCTACTGGGTTTGCCACAAGAGCTCACACAGATATTGCAAAGAATATCAAGCTGAAGTCACTAGTAATTAACAAAAACAAATAATCAATAATCCCATGACCTTGCCATAGCAAAAACATGCACGAATTCAAGAGAGAAAGACAATGAACTAAACTGGCAGTGATCAAAGCAAAGCGAGGCTCGGTGACTAACTGGGTGAGGACCTGTCACTGACACACACCAAAGCCTACAAATCACCTGCGAGGCTGCCAAGGACCCCCCCTCTTGCTGATGACCACTTCACTGATGTTATTTTTTTGATCCTGTAATTATCTTCTCTTTGCTTCATCAGCTGACAAGGATGGAAGGTCCAGGATATATCTCAGGGATGTGATTAATCTTCTGATAGAGGGTGAGCCTACCAAGACCCAAAAGGTAAAACAGGAACCACGTGGAAGGACATGAATGAAGCCACAGACCCTTCGCACTGTGAATGCCACAAATGTTCCCCTGGCAGGCCTGGATGTCCAGCCAGGAGAGGGATGAGCAGAAAGACTGCAGCTTGGTCAGTCAAGAGACCTCCTGCAACACTAAGGAATGTGGAATTACTGAGCAGACTTGCTCTGCACCACGCCGAACGTGCATATTTTGCCAGTGACTTAGGAGAAGGATGAGGCCGGTAGCACGGCACAGCTGGCTGGGGGAGACGCTGGGAGGGGAAGGGGTCCTGCAGCACGGGGCTGTAACCCACCCAATATTGAGATGTGTGAACGACACCGAGTACCTGCGGAGACTGTCACCACCCCGACTCGGCAAGGCAGGGGACACCAGGCTTAATTACAAACAGGTGACGTGGGACATGCTGAAAGCTGAACGTGCTCTCGAATATCACGTCAGGTTCAGCCCCAGTTCCTAATTAACTGCTCTTATCAGGCATGGATCTGGTATCACAACAATGAAGCCTCCTTTTGGAGGACAGGCTGAGGATCCCAGCCTTCCCTGGGTATTTACAACAGGCTTTTAAAATGCATTAGCCTGCACTTTAAAAAAACCTGTGACCAGAACATCTGGGCTTTGGTTGTTTTGTTCCTCAGTAATAAAAAGTGGAAAAAATGATGCAGCTGTGGATAAAATGCTCAGGAACACAGCAGCTACCTTGTCATCCTTTACCTATATTCCCTTCACTAGCCTCGTTCACAGGAGCAGAACAGGACGTGGGGGAACTCGGAGGAGGATGAGAGGGAATGTTTCCCACCTTTTTCTTAAATTAGATATTCGTTACAGGATCCTTGAATTGTGCGGGGATCTGTTCCACTCATGACACACATGCATAACTCCCCTTGGCACAAATGGGAATGACGAACGTGTTGCGAGAGGAGAATTGCCCCCTAAAACTGCAGGAGTGTGAACAAGGTTGTAAATATATCTCAAGGTTCTGGTAACATTAGAAACCAGCCTAGCGAATTTCTCATGGTTTATTATGATATCACCAAATCCCCTCTATGTATTTATAGCCTTGTAATTCACAATTATTCTGGGTCCATAAATGTTTTTGGCATCTTAATGTAGAACTGATACTATTATTTCACATATTATGGTACTGTCCGTGAATGCTAAATTTATTCCAGCACAGACTCCTGGAGTTCATTCATCAGATATTTTATGCTACTGTTCTTTTAATGATTCATTTATCCCTAGTAATATTTGTATTCTGAAGTGTGGCGTCTCCAGCCGACAGCACAATGCTCTGCTGAATTATCTTTTTCTTTCACAGCATAACAAAGTAGAGCACAGTCAAATTGAAGATGGCCTTTAGTACACTGTCAGAACAATACTGCTTACCAAGCATATCCAGACACATTTCTCAAACCACATGTAATGCTCTGGCTGCCAACATGCTCATAAAGTCATTAACCGGCACCTTAAAATGAGGGCGTGATACATATATTTAAATGTTTAGGAAAATCAAATGTGGGCTCTCCTGGAAGCTTATTTTGAATTTCAGCTTCTACATGTATCAATTATGCAGCAGTGCACAGATGTAAAAATTCACCTTGATTTTTCACAAGCTGCTAAAATATACTCCTGGTAAAATCATACACATTATCTATCACTAACATTAGCTTCTTTGTGCCATTAACTATTTGCCCTTCACAACGTAACAGAGCAAGACAGACCCAAGCCGAAGGTTTACAGTGTTGAGGATTCATCTTTACAAGCAAATTATTATTAGCAGTAAAATTAAGGAGGAACTTATTTCACATGGTACAGATTTTACTAAATGAAGTAAATAAAGGTTATGCCACAAGGTTCCCCAATATGAAACCTACCCAGTAAGTTACAATTCATGCTGTTACCATTTTTAAATATATGCTTTATCACCCACTCCCACAAACCACACTCCAATTTATACACACACTAGGTTTAACCCTTCCCTTCCCAAGCATCTTCATCTATCAACGCTCTCATCACACAAGCATCACCAAGCCAGCAAAGACAAGCGTGACCCAAATTAACCAAAAGGGATTAAGCAGCCAGAATATCGATACCGAGAGGCTTAAAACTCAGTTAACAAAGGCAAAGCTACCAGAACCACAGTCTTCTCCTGTGTACCCACAGAACCCCTCTTGGTGCTCACAAAGGTGACATACAGCGCTGGAGGAGATCCCTGGGCTGACCCCGCTGGGAAGGCACATTTGCCACTGCCCACTCAGCTGCTGTAGCCAAGCCCCTTCCCACAATCTTGTCCAACATCTTCCTTTTCTTTCTAGCGTTCCCACCTCCCGCTTTCCCTTGCTTGCCCAAGCAAAGGGCTGCCCTGGCAAGCTGAGGGCCCTGCTGTTGCTGAGGTCTCCATAAACGCTGACATGGCCATTCACTGACAGCTTTTGCTCCTGTGTGCCTCCGTCCTACCAAACTATTTTGCAGAAAGAAGAGAAAAGAAATAAAAAGCAACTCTCCAATTTCAGATGCACAAAGGATGCTCTCTCTGACAACCTCCCGTGACACAAGACAGGTCATCTATAAGAAGATGAATATTGTATCTCAGAGAAAAAGTACCGGTCTTTCTGCAACAACACATTTAGAACTGGACTAGGATACTTAGGAAAACAGATAATGAGAGGCCAGACACGTCATACTGTGCCTACAAACAAAGGGCCACTTGCCTTTCTGGGCATGGGAGTAACAAAGAGCAACTCAAGTAGACTTGGAAGGGAGGTGGTGAATTAACTGGGTCCGGCTTTTCTCCTTCCCCCTACAAGAGCAATGACACCCAGATCTGGCCATGGTATCAAGAGCACCCACAGAAGAGCCCGAGCATCTCAGCACGGCCGCGCAGGTCACAAGGCAGCCGTGATTCATGGGCCGGCACGAAGACAGCTCCGACTTGATTAATGGAGCGCTCGGAGTCAAAGATGACCGCATGACTCCAAGTCCTGGGCTCCAGCAGCACAGAATTACAGCACAGGAAAGCAGCCAGGCAGGAGAAAGAGGATGTCCTTGGGGCCCACCCAACTATACCACAACATTACATAGGTGCTCGGTTTACAGATCTCGGTACTCAGCCAATTTTTGGCTGGCTGTGTGGAAAGGATACAATGCAGGAGAAAGGCATCAGTGATCTATGAGGGATCAACACATCTAACCAGCAACTGTGGCACACAGAGGAGACCACCGATCACCTCCCTCCATGGCGCTGGGCAAGGGAAGCACAGCAACACACGTCCCAAACTGGGTCCCCCCTGGGCCCCAGAAACAGCATGGGCAGGGATGGAAGACAGAGAGAAGGCTGGGGAGGAAAACAGCACCCTCTAAACCAGTAATAAAAAAAAAAAAAAAAAGGAAAAAGAAACAAAAACCCAGACACTGAGATAAAGTCAGATTCAGAGCACAGCAGCATTGCACCAGGACACACACGTTTCCAGTTACTGGAACAAAAACCCATGGTCAGTAAGAATTAAATGCAAGATCCAACAGTGACTAGAAGGGAAAAAATCCTGGAGAGCAGACACATGTGGGTTATTACACAGCCTGGCAAGGTCAATCCCGGTGCTAAAAACAGACAAAAATAAAAAAAGCTGTCAAACATTTTTAAAGGGACACTGTCCCACACTGGCTGCTTTGACACTGTCTGTGAATGGTCCTTATTTTTTATCTACTTATTTTGTAATTATGTAGGCTATCCTGTTCCAGCCAGAGGCTGCAACAAAACTCTTATTGATGGTGCAAACTGCTGCAACTTTGACTTTAAGAGAACGTGGGGCAGTTCTCTAGCTTCACAGGCAGTGAAATTTAACTCTTCCTCCTCTCGTTTTGCAGCAGTGATTCCTTCTCTGATGTTTCTGAATAGACCAGAACTGCGATTGCAAATGGCTGTGCTCTACACCAACGGCAGAGTGCCCTGCCATACCAGTACATAATTGAAAATGCTTGACACAGTGACAACTGCTATCAGCACAACTCTGATAATCACGTTAGCTTGTTCCTGCTGCAGGAACGGGGTGGGTGGCGAACAGCCACTGTGAGTGAGGGGCTACCAAGAGGGAAGTTACCTGGAATTTTGTTTACGCTTCTTGGCATTCCTTCCACATTTTAAAGAACAAAGTACCCACATCCTCAATTTCCAGGGGTGATGCTCTCACCCCCTTTTATGAAAGCCAAAAGGCAGGTCAGAGCTTGATAAGAAATCCAAATCTCTTTGATAAGGCACGCTTGAAGTTTGAGGCGTGTGGTGTTAAAACTCCTTTCAAGAGTCACAAACAGATGAGGCTCAACACAATCCAGTGGTGAGTGAAAGGCTTCCATAGCCAGTGCTGCACATTAAAATGTTTTTGTCACCCTCATACGTTTCCTTTGTAATGAAGCAGGCTCTCCCCAGAGAAAGGAAGAAATTAACAGCACTCAAATCATCCCAGCGCTGCTCAGGCAAACAGGTCGCCTCAAGAAGGACAGACAACCTTGGAAGGACCCCACCAACCTCCTTCCAGGGAGGAGGAGGAAGGTGCAGAGGAGAGCAGCAGTGGCTCAAGAGAGAGGGGCAACTGAGGAGGGATAGCCCCAAAATGCTCCTGGAGATAGGGTCATCTCCAGGGCGGAATTACTGGAAGTACACTGGACTTAACAACAGCATCACCTTTCAGCACTTAAAAAAAGGCAGCCAGCAACTGAAGCCAACAAGCCAACAAGTATTTGTTAAACCAACTGGTTGACCAATAATAAAGTAAGTATTTATCTCTGTCCGTCTGCTCAGCACCTCAGGTTATCTCTGATCCCAAACATGTTAACACCAAAGGTAAGCAGTAATCAAACCAAAAGAAGGTGTTGAACCGAGCGAAGCCTTTCTGCTCCACAGCCTCTCTGAACAGTCATCCCAACGGAGCTTCCTGCTCCACAGCCTGCTGGTGCTCTTGTCCTGCTGCAGCAGTGCTGGCATGCGCTACAAGCTGCAAAAACACAGAAGAAAAAGCCAGGCCACAGTCTCTTTTTTCCCAAGGGAGCCGTCCTTCTCCATTCAGGCTCCATGGAGCACAACAGACAAGTCATGTAATAGCCTCATCTATGGCAAAAGAACTGTATCAATTGGGTTGGTTAAAATGAGTTAGAGAGGTCACTCTGACCCACAAGACAAAAAACAACATACGGTGCACAAGGGCAGAGAGGGGAAAATGGGATAATGGGACACTTACGGGAGCTTTATCAAGATCAGAATGGCATTCAGCTAGGGCAATGGGGACAGGAAGGCACAAGAAGAGGCAAAGAGTGCAGACAGACAGAGAAGAATGGGAGGGGAAGAGAGGCATGACTTAGGCACAAAGTATCCAAAGTGGCTGTACTCTAAATAGCTAACAATTAGTTGGTCAGAAAATTATTGCATCAAGTTAAGCCAGGCGAGCCTGAACTGAGCAGCACGCGACAAACAATGAAAAAGGGGACTCAGCGTCAGATCAGAAGTCACCACAAGTGTCTGAGCACGCTACAGACTGCAGATTATCAGTCTCGATAATGTCATAGTTTGACTACATTATGACTTGATAATCTTCATCTGGAGAAGCCACGCCTGCTGCAAGGCCACTGGCAAGTGAAAACGGAAGGGCCATGCAACAGCCCAGGGCCCACTGGGGCCGGTAACTGTGGGGTTGGCACCTTCTGACAAGACAGCTCCTCCCTGCTCTGCCTGTCCTTCCAAACTCACTGCCATCTGCTGTGGATCGGCCAATCTGCGTGGCAACACAAGATCCAGCACGGAGCTGCAATCTTCCAAGTGAAGATACACAAATCATGAGACCGGTAAAGACAAGAAAACGAGAGGGTGACCCAGTCCTGCAGCATCCAGCCCTGCCCAGCAAGCTCCACTGCAGAGTTCAAAGGAGCTACTTCAAGAGAAGTAGGAAACAACTGCTGGAAAACCACCTACAGACTAGAAAAGCACGACTGCTAGAATATACACCTCACCTAGGAGCAGTAGTTGATTTCCCTGGGTTTCACAGGGAGCAAAGATCCCGATTCTGTACCCTCAAATGCATGACTGGGGAATGAAAGACAGGACAGGACTGAATGCAAAATTTTCTTTGGGTTCCCCCTCGCTGGACCTGAACAAACAACAAGTAAGCGCAGCAAAACCCCTTCAGTTCACCAGAACTTTCTCATCCCATTACTGACGCTGCCAGCGCAAGAATCTCAACCGCCCATTTTGGCATGATACTCACAGAGAATGGACAAAAAGAGTGGCAATGCCAGCCTGGGGACCAAACCCAGAGCTCTGTCACGACAGAGCCAGAGGGTTGCAGACTGCCTGGCTGTGGCAGCAGCTCCCACCTCCCTGGCCCAGCACAGGCACAGGGGCCATTTGTTCCTTGGCTAAACCCAGGCAGCACCGCAGCCCAGCCTAACCCAAACCAACAGAGCTGGTGAGCACTAAATTCAGTCATTTTTCCCTCAGTCTCTTCTCTCAATTTCAGCTCTGACTCCTCTATCTTTTATTTCTTTTTCTAAAGACACATTTAGAGATGAAACCATTCATAACTGCCTATCCACAGACAGTTTGTGGCAGCATAATTGACAATGAGTCTGCTGCAAAAATGAAAATGCTGTTTTAATAACCTTGGCCTAAAATACATTCTGTTGTATGCCTCAAAGGGTTTCAATAAAAAGTCAACCTGTAGAGACATATTTTCTTGGCTTAAACAACAATCCAAAGCATATAAATGTAGTCCAACTATAATGACATATTTATAGGCCAATAAAGCTTACACTGCAGCTTTCATACTTCACTTAAAGGAAGTCTGTAAGAAGCAATGTTATATAAAATAATTTGAATTTTTTTCGAACTATAGCCCAAGGAATACAAATATGCAACTTCGCCATATTTAACCGATAGTGTTTATATTGCTTAGTTGCTAAACATTTTGTAAAATGAAATAATTCCTCATTTGGTGACTTCCCACTGGTTTACCAAATATGGGTATACAAGTCCATTTATTACAAAGAAAAATCCCCCAAATAATTCTAAAGACAAAAATAAATAACTAGCGGCCTCAGTAGTGAATGATTTTATCAGACCAATTCTTCTGGAAAAACAGGTTCTCATGTTCATTATGAATAATACATTCCTGAGCAACTCTATTTTTATATGCTGCATTGTTGTTATTCTTTATTTTTCCTCAACATTTGAAAGAAATATTCAGAAAGCTATAAATAGTCTTAAGACATAAACTGCTAGCATTCAATATTGACATATTTGTAGAAAGGGACAGAATGTATAACATAAATATCTCAACAGGCAGAAAGAAATAATTCTTAAAAATCATTTTTCAGGCTGAAATCTTGAAGCTCACACAAAAAAATGCTATTGCGAGATCTTTTATTTAATACAGTCCTAAGGAAAAGTTCTGCATAATTCACTAGTCATAAAAACAACAGCATTTTACAGAAAAAAAACCTCCAATAGCTTCTGCAGAAAAGAAAGGCAAAGAGAAAAGAAAGAGAGAAGAAAAAAGAAGAAATAAAAAGAGAAAAGAGGGGGAAGAGAACAAAAGATAAGAAAGAACAAAAAAAGGAGACAGAACTACCTTGTTTGAATTAGGGTCAACTCTCAATTATAGGTTCATGGTTTCTACAGGTTGTGGATTAACCAGGTGTTGCCTTAGTTTTGGCTAAGCAAGTGCCACTGAACACATGGCACAAGGTATACACTGCTCACACCAGGCCTCACTTGGCCTGGTTGTTGCTTGAAGCTGCCCTGCTCCCAGCAGCAACGTGTTTAATTAAGTATGTTTGCACAGTGACACTTCTCTGGTTCTGTATCAGCCATGTTTTCATTTCATCCGGGTTACTTCACTCCTCACCACTCCTGGATACTGTGTGAAAACTGATTTTTGTTTCTTCTGTAAAGCTTTTTTGAGCTCTTTGGTAGGGATATAATTTCCTATTACCTTCTAGAGCTTGATTCAAAAACATCTAGTAGGAAAAGCTGCAGAACCTACTCACTTTTATGGGATTTTTCTGTAATGGAAACATGGTGTTTCATAGGAAAAAAGGGGTCCAGGAGATCACATTGTTTATCTAGGCCTTTTCAACACCTGGTTGAGCAACTTCCTCATCTACAGCCAGGGTTAAACACAAGCATCACCAGAGAGACCTTTGCATCCCAGTGCACTGTGCTCCTTTTACAGTACACAACCCTATTTTAAGAGGAAAAACTACCCCATCCCATTGTGCTGGAGACCTGCTGCAGAAGTTATTGCTAATAAATCTTTTGATCACTGCAGCCGAGTGCTGGCGAGACGCTGAGTGTTGGAAAAGGTCTGTGGGCACACGTCCTAGCAGGCAGTAAAGCTGCCATTTGCCAGTAGGGAAGAGACAACACCAGCAGCTCAAACGCCTCGGACACCGCACGTCGTGCTCCTGCCTTTGCCTCCAGCTAGGGACATGACAACTCCCAGAGCAATGCCAACCCTGACCAACCACTCAGGACGAGAGAAGTAAATCTTCTTCCTCTCATGGGTGCTAAACGCCACAGCTGAGACAAACACCAGAGCTCATGGGTTGCCTACAGGACACCAACCAGGGCTGCTTCGCAAGCTCTGAAGATCACCACTCAGAATTCCGAGTTTTTGTCAGATCCGGGAAGCAAAAGAGGATTAAATTCTTGGCTCTTTCAAATGCTAAAAAAATCATCTCAGTACCAGATTTAGGAAATTTCTTTGATTCCCTTAATAGGCTGCATCAATTGTCTATATCAACATATCTAGCCAGCGATAGGTCTTTGTGAACCTTTGGTTTCACTCCCGTCAACCAGTCATTATGAAGATAAAGGCAGTCAAAATCAAACATTAGCCAAAATTCCCTTTTCTACTGGAAAAAACCCCAACCCAACAATAAAGCCAGAGCCACCAACTGAAAATGAGCAACATCAGAATGTGGGGTTATCAAATTATACCATATAGTCTGCATTCCATGAGCGTTTTCAGTATAACCCCTACTTTGAAAGGCTTAACATGCAACTATAAGCTTTAGGCTTAAAGATAATTTTCTGTGGCTCCTAGGGTAGATAATAGCAATTTTGTAACTTACCACAAGGGTTTTTTTGTTTGTTGAAAACAAAAACAAGAAAACATTAGCACACAAAAGTTCTGTCTGAAAAACATTAAGATTCTTCTGACACAACAAACAAATGCAAATAAATGTAGTGCGTAAAGAAGATACCAGGGCAATAGCAGAGAAAATTACTGCATGCAATTATGAACTAGAAGAAACCACAGAGAAAAGCAAAGGAAGAGAGAAAGAATTGCATGGATTATTTTTTCCCTGGACACGCAATGAAAAATAAGATCAACTTCCAACTGTACTTTAATCTTCCAGCCTACATGTCTAATGGTAAAACGCGAGATTGACAAAATCACTTCACCATTTAATAAGATCAGAAAAATGAGATGCAGAAGATAAATTTTCCAAGACAGATCTTCAGCTTCATGTAACTTGGCTTTGATGTCAACCCAGTCATGACAATGTAAAACTGAACGTGGCCCTGCACTCCTGTTCACGTAGATACAAAAGCACGTCCTCAAATGCATCGGGCTTAGCTTTTAATTTCTTACCTTTTCACACATTATGGCCTAAACTTGATGCTCTTCAAACACAGAACACTTATTAAAAACTTGGCAGAAGAGAGAAATGTCCCTGGTATGCACTTCAAAGTGCCATCTCTGACAGCTGTTACACATCCAAGGTCCTAACACCACAAACAGGCACGTTTACCAACAGGAGACCCATCTCCCTTGGACCTGGGAACCCACCACAGGTTTGAGAGGTGGGAGTTCCTGTGCACCAAAGCAGCCCCACAGCTGCAAGCCTGTCTGCAACCATCCCAAGCAGCACAGCTACCAACTCCCTTTCTGAAAACAAACAGGGAAAGAAAGCACAGGTCTGTGTGTGGAGACAACAGTGGGGCGCCTGCAGAACCCCACAGCAACGTAAAGCTGACAAGGAAACACTGTGGAAGGGACACATCCCCACCGAACGAGACACAGAGCCAACCGTACAGAGCCAGGGCAAGCACCAGCAGCACCTCTGAGCTTCTGGGAGATGAGACACGAGAAGTGAAAGGCCTCTGCTCATCCCTGCCTGTCACAGGAGGCCTCAGGAAGACATCAGCCTCCCCTCCCCACAGTGTACAGCTCTGACCTGATCCCCCAGCCTGCAGAGCCCCAGGCAGAGCCTGTGACAATTATTTGTATGCACATCTTCAGGGTGTGAGTGCAGTGCTCGGGGCCATGCAGACAGGTATCACAGCGTTACCCCACACCAGACTGCGAGGAGCTTGCTGCGATGAGCTCACCACCACCACCCATCCCACACAGGCATCTCATCGCCACACCTCTGCCCCAGGCTCAGACATACCTTGGGAATCCGCAGTGGCGTGGCAGGACTGGACTCATCTGTCTTCAAAAGACACTCACCCACAGGCCCCTTCCCACAAGAGAAAGTAAGGGATACTCACCAAGGTCAGCCTTTTCCTTCAGGATATCTTTGAAGTTCAAGCCACTGTTCAGTGTGGATTGTCTGTATCTCGTCAAGGCCTCTTTCTGCCCATTCTTCCCCACATCCATGGGCTGGACCGGCTCAGCCCGGAAACCACACTTCCACTTGGAGAAATCGGACTGTGCCCATTTTGCCAAGTCCTCAAGCTTCACAGTAACTTTTTCTGAAACAGCAATAACTTCATCCTGCAAGCAGTGATCAGATGAGAATACAACATGTCACTCTGGGCTCCCTGATGACTGAGAGAACAGTAATATCATCCTGCACTGACTCCTGGAAAAGCCTATCTTGCTGCAGGCTGAGTAATTTTTCTGTATCACAGAATAGCTAGCGCTTAATTTATTCCTCTTGCCACCTAAGTGGAAATATTAGTTGTTTACTTGAAGCAAATATACACGATCTAAAGACAATTTCTAGGACCAGGGCAATGATCCTAAAAGGCATTTGAAATGCAGGTTGCCAAATCCCATTCTGTATAACCCAAAGCCTTGAGGGAAAGTTTGTTTTTTAGGTGCAATTAGCTGCAAATGTAAAAATTCATGGCTGGATGACTAATGGCTATAGCTAGTCCTGAAATAAATGGACTAAGTAAATCTCAGATTCTTGGAACTCTGACTCACCAGAAAATTCCTATGTTTATGGTACATTTTCCCTTGGCTTATATACAAATATTGAATTTAACTCTTGTCCTTAAAATTAAATAAAACTGTGATGTAATCCCAAAAGAAATACTACATAAATGTTATGTGCTTCCCACCAAAAGAAACTTGCACATTCTCATGTTTCTTAAAACCTTTTTCAAGATCAGAACCGTAATTTTTTTTCCCCTTCTAAAACATACATTCTAAGAAAAGCACTTAAACTTAGTTTAGCCTCCAGAACATATACTCAAATTAAACAGTCCTAATTGCTGGATTTTAACCTTCCAGGAAACAATCAACTCCTCTCAGTCATGATGAATAAGCAGAATGTTTTACAGCTGACTCCAGTGAGCAAGGGATCAAGAAAGCCTCAAAAAAATAAACAAACAAACATACATATCCAGCAAGATACACTCCAGATTTTTTGGTTAAAACAGCAGAAATAATTTATGTTGTAACGAGAGCTGGCTGTGCACCACACCTTGCTCACCACACATTTCAAACACTAAAAAGGTTACAGGTTCTTGAAATAAATAAACCAGAACCCAATTTTTCTCTCAAATAAACACAAGTATTTGCAAAGGGGAGAGAAATTCTTTGAGTTATTAAACAAAGGGAAAAGCACAATTGATTCTCTCTGTGTGGTTTTTTTTTTGTCCACTGAACACATTCCTCAGGAAATAAAATACTGCTCAATGGAGAAAAAAAAAAAAAAGAGCTGTATTGTGACAACTTGCACACAATACAAAACCTGAAGTAATTCTAGTAAAAAAACCAGATCTGATATTCCACTCTTCCTTATATAATACAAAACTGTTTTATAAGCAGGCACCTTCATTGCATTTAGTGCAATAACAAATATTTGGTCAGAAGTGAGCAGCATGCTTATATGCTAAGCAAGCTTGTAATAAAATCTTTTCCTTTATCGCTGCACAGCATAAGAGCCTCCACCAAACAACAAACAATAACAGCCATGCTTTAAATCTCTGTTTATGACAAACGTCAATACTTTGTAAACAAGCACTGGGTACTACAAAGTACAATTTCAATGGATGGTTTCACCCAATTTCATTACACCATCCACTTGAAATAAAAAAAGCTGTAGTTGCTATGCATTTTATAGCTATTACATGGTGATTATTAAATGTCAGGATGGAAAAAAATAATACATATATATAAATATCAGCCTGCCTGCAGACAGTCTCAGCAATTTCTGGATGAAGTTCTCTTTTAGGATGTTGAATACCATCACCAGCTACTACACAATTTCTAATGTTCCATACCAGAGAAATATATTAAGCAGCAGTTAAAAAAAAAAAAACCAAACCAACAAAAACCTTACTTGGAGATCAGACATGCTTCTGGTTAAAATATTATTTTCCAAATAGCTCTCATGATCAAATGATTATGATTTCAATTACTAGTTTCTTCACATCCTTTCCAAGAACTGGTATGACTAATTTTGGCTGGCATACAAAGTAAGCTGAGCAGACAATTTATTAACCAAAAGAAAAGTACAATCACTATTACATCATCAATGAATAAACTTGTTTTTGGGAATACAACCTTCACACACACGCACATGATGTGTACACAGGAAGAAAAAAAAAAGGAATTAAAAAAAAACCCCCCCCAAAAAAAAAAGCCCTACTGTATCAAGGGTGAAGCGATACTGGCACGCTCTACCCAGGCTGCCATGGAGGGGGAACTGCAGGGGCAGGAGCAGGGGGACCTTTTGGGGAGCTGGGGAAAGCACACCTCAGCCGTGGGTTTTCTGTGGCAGCAGCACATCCAGCCACGGGAACATGGGGTGTCCAGCACCCCCACACCGATGTGAGGGGCCAGGGAAAGGCGCTGTGAAAAGGCCACTCTGGGCCAATCTCAGCCCTCTGCAAAATGGCACCAAGACTCCAAATCACAGCCACACAGTGCAAAGGGGCGCCCAGGGTGGCACCAGGGAGCGGCCCAGCACAAATATGAAATACAGAGGGAGTCCAGGCTGTCCCTGTGCTGTGACAAGGGCTCTGGGCTGAATCCTCCCACCCCCGCTCAGCTGATGGCCCCTTGTCAGGGCCACCCAGTCACCTCCACACCAGCTCTGTCCCCCAGGACAGCTGGTCACCCCTGCAGCAGCCACGTCCCTGAGGGTGCCAGGCTGGCCCTCAGATTCCTGTCCTCCCCTTGCACTGCCGGGGATCACCACAGCAGTGCCAGGGAAACGCGGCCTAGTTCACGTTCAGGCGGGAAATGGAACCATTTCAGGGCCGGCCTTGGGTGGCTCTGCCCGCCACAGAGCAGGACTGGACAGACCTGCTCCCTCCCTCACCACTGACCTGCTCCCTCCCTCACCACTCATTTCTGACCCAATTCACACAGAATTGTCCACATCCTTCCCAACTCCTCAAATACTCCTCAAACACCGCGGATCAGACCGCAGTCCTCCCCTGAGCGCCGCTGCCAATGCCGATCTCGCCAGTGTGGGACTGCATCTCCAGGGACGTTTCCACCCAGGTGCCTCATGACACAAACACTGTCACCCAGCAAGGCATGGCAGGTGTCTCCAGCCCCTGCTTTCCGAGGAGCCTGAGCCACAGGCAGCTCCAGAGGGGCTGTCTTCCCCACATCTTGGCAGTCTGCTGACACAAGAGGTCATCTGCCCCTCTCCCATGTCACCCAAACAGAGGTCACCCAACTACCTCACCAGCTCTGGAATTTAAATGTGCTTGCCAAGCTCTCACACATCCTTAAGGAACATTTCCAAGCGCTCGGCCCTAAACTACTGTGGGGTTTGGGGGGTTTTTTTGAGCAGCAGGTGACAAAAGGCTCCTTCTCCTTTTTGGTTAAGGCCTGTGTCACAACAAAAGCTGCTCTGGGACCTGCAGGGCTCTGCCGGCCAGAGGAGCCCCTGCATCCATTTGGTATCAACCTCTATCTACTTCTGCAGCCCTTCTAGAGCAACCCCTTCAACGAGATGACAAAGGAATACAGATGTTGAAAAAATAAAAACCAGGTACACGGTGACACATGACTAACAAACCTTTAGAAGATTAAAGAAATCTGCTGTATAACCTTCATGTCATTCATAATTATATCTCTCTGTAAACATGAAAAACCACCTACGTGGCAAACAGTGCATATATATCTCTATCTATACAAAAATCAACTCATCATGTATTAGCTATGCTCTGAAGTGATACGTTTATGAGGTCTCCATTGCACGGTTAAGTCTTTAATTACCATTTTTTTTCCTGCTACAGCAAGAAAACAACCAGCACAGATTTCAGCTCTGCTCAGGAATGAGATTTATCTTCAGGTGGACACTGACCAACCAATGGTCAGCGGTCCAACAGACCAATGGTCCCAGCCACAGTGTTGTCTACATCTCAAAATAAGCACCGACTATAGAAAGAGGCACTTTTTCTCCCTGCTTCTATAAAAACAGTTATCTAGTCAGCCTATAATTTTAGCATGTCTTACAAGACTTCTAAGCACAGTACAATTCTTTCACCTATCAAGTGGAAAATGGGGAGATGGTTAAGAAAGATGGTGACACAAACCCTTCTCATCCCTCTCTTGTTTTTTTAAGAGCATACTGGATTTGCATTCCCAGAGAAGTCATCCAGGGAGAAGGGGACAGCATCTTCTCGAGAGCCGTTATGCTTAAATATTATGTCACTGTTGTCTAAGCAACCATCACAGCCTCGTGAAAGCACAGAATGCTATATTGCCTGACTCAGCAGATGGTTGAAATACTTACATTCAGGGAAAGAGGTCAGGTAGTTATAATAGTTTAAAGCAGATAATTATTTTTTAGAAGAAATATTAACTCTTACGAGGCAGGGAGTCACAGGGTAGCACGGGGAGGTCGTACATCTTGACTGCACGCCCGCATACAGTACGTCACAACTCCTTACTCATTGCCAATAACTAGGAAAGATTTATATATTTTAGAGACACTGAGGCAGCCTTAAAAGAATTACAGCAACTGAGATATCTCAAAATTTTGACGTGCTGAGACTGTTTTCACTCCAGTGCTTCCAGAGGTCATTTAAGGAATTCTGGAGGGCACAAGCGAGTCAAACACCTGCTTGGCTGTCTCCTAACATCAAATATGAGGCCTAGAGAGAAACAGGAGACGTACTGTAAAAACTCTTGCTGATAATTACAGGAGACACTGCATGTCATTTATCTGATCAGTATGATTTGCATTAGAAAACATCTTCAAGCCTTTTCCGTGAAATCTTTAGCACAGTAGATAGCTGGGGATGCATATTTTACAACCCAGTACATTGCTGATGAAAACACATTCATCCGCAGGAGCGAAAAATTCAGTGTGACTCTTACGGACCGCGTGCACCGGGGATAACAGAACCGTGTATTTCATTTGGGCACAAAGGCCTCTCTCATTCTGGGCTGCTTTTACGTCCCATGGATATTTCGGGGTTTCTGCAATGTAGGTGAGAAGGACCTTCCCGTACCGTGTGTAACACGGCAGTTCTCAACTCAGGAACCTTGTTCCCTGCTCTAGACCCCGTTGAGGAGCAGGAGGTCATGCTGCAGACATGCAGAAGGGAAGGAAGGGGGCTTGTTGCCAACGAGCACCTCTCCTGTAGGAATGCGTTTACCTGGACGTTTGAGGGAAGTACCATCAGCTTTATTTGACAGCACATCAAAACAAAAGGTCCCGATCACAGTCTTTAGTCCAGAGCTCTTCTCTGCCATACAGATGCTACCAGGGCTCTGGGACAGGAGCAGAAACCAGGTCACCTCAATTCAGCCCTAACCCACTCACCAAAAGTCACTCAGGAACCTGAACCCAGGTCTCCAGAAGCATCTCCTGCAAGCAGCACTTCCTTCAGGCACCATATCCAGCTCGAAAGATGCAGAGAGCATTTGTACAGGACTGATCTGCTCTCAGAGACTTCCTCTAGAATAAAGAGGTCCTGCTGTGGGCTGGGAATATACACGGCACTTTTTAAGACTGCAGGATCGCAAGCTGGCTGAAAAACTCTGGCTGTGTCGTGGAAAAGGCCTGGCTCTGGGATGTGCCCTGTTCAGCCTCCCTACAAGGTACATGAAGGACTCTCATTTCCCTGCTCTTCCAGCAGAACCCTCGGAAGCGTGCTGCAGACCTGGGGACCGGGGCACAGCTCTGCCAGGTTGGAACTCTCCTCCTGTTCCACAGGTGGGATCTGAGAGGCTCCAGAGCTTGGCACAGGCAGGGGTAGCTTTCTTTATCCCCTGACCGTGCCTGGAGTGCCCCATTTGGTGCCATCTCCTTATGCATCCCCCAGCCCAGGGCAGACAGAGGTGTCCCAGAGGATTTGCGGAGCACAACTGACCGCTGGGGGCTGGACCTGCTCCCTGGAGGTGCCTACGTACAGGAAGGTACAGAGACCACCGCTCTCCACCCAGGAACGTATGGAAAGAGCCTTGAGAAGGGAAACACGCACAGATCAGGAATTTACCTGGCACACCAGAGAATTTTAAAGAGGCCAAGGCAGAACCTTTCATCTGTTAATCCTTTCCTAATTACTTTAAAGGGCTATAATGATCTTGTTAAATTCAGGTGACAGGTATTTCCCCAGCCTAAGCGCAGCTGCACAGAGCTGTCTGAAACTCACACTGATGTGTTCATCCCTTCTGCCAGGGTCCAAAACCAAGAGAAAAGACCAAGTTAAAGGACACAGCTGAAGCGTGTGAAGTCCTATGGTTTTTGCTTTCCCTTGTATTAGCAAGCAGCATTTTCCACGTGACTCAGTAATTCCGAAGTGAGATACGCAAAATGACCCGGGGCAGGACAGCACCACGTCTCCATAGGACGCTTTTTGGGGTACTGGTACATCTGGGCCAGAAGTGGGGTGGAGATGGGGTGCACAGAGGGGCGGCTGCGAGCAGTTAGACATGACATTTCTACTGTGAGCCTCCTCCTTTGTGACTGGGGTGTTTTTTTCTCCCTCCTCCCACTCACAACCACAGGTTCAAATTGAATTTATATCTGTCATTGCAGATAGAAGTTCTGACCAAAGAGAAAATAGGCTTCAGTCAAAATGTTTTCCCATCAGATAGCTCACAGATCTCAAAGAGCTGTTTTAGTTTAGGCAAGTTGACAAGCAATTCATTCCTAATTTTGCCTACTACAGTTACAGTACGAAAAGCTTTCCTCATAGATTACATAATTATATTTTTCTTAACAAGGAGTACATGGCATTAGCAGGTTTAAATTATGCAAGCTTATTCTTTTGTCTTTTGTTATATTGTGTTCTATTGTGCTGGTAAAACAATATGTGCTTTAATTAGCAAATATCTGTAAATAATTTACTTGCTTTTCATACAGCAGAACAATGGAGCCAATTTTCACATACATCCACTGAGCATGTCTAGGGGGTTTCTTGCCAGAACCTTCCATTGTTCAGTATCTGTATCAATCTGCCCATCATTAGCAGCTAACGTTTAACAACCCAGAGAGACATTAAAGTTTTGGCCCCCGGGAGTAGCCCCAAGCCCCCCAAACCCGAGGCTACGCTGTGCAAAGAAAGATTAAAATATCCAGAAAATGAAAACAAACTCTTTTATTATCTATAACCCTGGCACCTTCGCATAGAAACATGGACGCCTGCCAAGAATTAAGGTCATTGGATTAATGCCATAAAATGCCGATGTTCATCTGACCTTCTGACTGCATTTTAGCTACAAATAAAAAGCTCAACTTGATACGGCACTATGAATCACGCGAGCGTCTAGGCTGCGCAGGGTTAACGCTGGGTGTGAACCCGCGCTGCACACGCACAAACACACACACGCACACAAAGGAAAAAAAAAGCCCTTAAATCAAGAGTGGATGACTGTTCAGAGACTTAAGGCATTGTTATTTTGAATGCAAATGAAAGGGCCAGAACAAGCATTGCAAGAATATTTCAATTATGTATTTCCCAGAACTACATCTCTGAGCAACTAATGCAAATATTGCTCCCATAGCAGTAGAACTTCTTCCCGAATAAAAGCGTACGAGAGCTTGAATCAGAACATACTTTCTATATCATTCGCATATTGTTTGAATATTATTAAAAATGCAAAATCTATGTATGCGTTACTCTCCTGAGCAATACAGTAATTATGATTAAGGGACAAGCAGCACAAAAAGAGCCAATTTATCTTACTTGCGCTTAGGAATACTATTGTGTAACTAAGCAACTAAAGACAAAATATAGTCTAATTAATTCACTCCTATGCTTATTTAAAAGACACAATTAGAACATTTTTATTTTCCAGCCTGCACAGTATCTCAACATGCTTGAGGGTGTACCATGTGAGGCCTATTATTCTCCAAAGACAAGAGTTTAATGTTTAGTGCCACTGATCAGACTGGGAACAGCAACTCTGGAAAGCAGTGGGTGTATTTTACAGTCTGAATGCACAGGGAAGGGGAGGGAAAGGAAATAAAATAAAAAGTTGGTTTTGTTGTTTTTTGGTTTTTTGGTTTTTTTTTAAAGGAATCTGCCTTAAATGACCAGATATTCCAGATTGCTGGCTAATGGCTAGCAACATGTGGCTTCTCTGAGCAATATCATTGCCCTCTCCTTCCTTTGCCAGCATATGCTACTGGTGGCGAGAGAGATAAAAATATACAGAGTGGATATGCAATTACCAAACCCACGATATTTTATGACAAATGCCATTTCTCTAACACTGTTATTACAGTGTGCCAGATTTCCAAAGCTGAATTAATTTGAGCAAGTGTACATTGGAGATTGATGCTATTAGCATGATTTTTAAAGCACCCTTTAATAATCATAATCTGCATGTTTGAAACGTGTTGCCATTACCAGTGTTGACAGATACGAGCATAAAGCACACACCGTGGAGACTAAAACGGGGCTGTTCTCATTTCAAAAAAGAGTGTACAGATTCCTATGTCTGTTAAAAAAAAAAAAAAAATCTATTACCGTGCAAAGGGAGTAGCACATTTTTCTAGGCGGGGGGGGCAACAAAGCACTGTTGGTATAAGACACCACACTCGGGCCAGCCTATGCTACCTTCCTGCAGTGGTACTGGTGTAGAACCCCCACACGTGGAGAGCCCCTATAAAATGAACCAGGCTTTCGAGGGATGCTGTCAGCATCTGTCCTGAAATAAAGAGAGAACAAACACGCTGCCTCCCTTAACTTTCTGGAAGAATCTCTTCTGCAATTATAAATGACACACATTTATGGAGTGACTTCTTTTTTTTCCTTTCCCCCAATTAGTCTGAAAATGCAAAATACTTCTAGGGAAATAATTACAGGAAACTAGCTCTCTCCTCTCCTCTGTATAAGCAACGCTTACTCATGTAAATTACTTGCATGAGTAAGGATTATTTGCAAGGCGAAAAGCATTGCATCAGATCCCCAGTTTGGGAGAAGAGATGAAATCAACATGAGTTCGTAGTAAACTTTGCTGCTGATGAATGAACCAAAGGCAGATCCCCACTGACAGTCCGGCCTCAATGGAAGCAGCGTTCGCCACGATGCAGGGCGATGCAGGGAATGTCATCCCAAGCAAAATGAAGCAGTTGCTTGTTGAGGGTTTTTTAGGAATTGTATGCATCACATCAAATACCATTCCTGGATTTAATGAGCACCAACTTTGAAATATATTTTTAAGCCTAGTCTAATTAATGCCAACACCTTTAAAAACATGAAAACACAAGGCACTAACAAGCATTTTGTTCTACAACTGCTTCTGCAAAGGTCAGTCCTTCCACAACCCCACACAACCTCTTGGAGCAGGGAGCAGTAAATGAGCTGGAGGAGGGTTTGGCCAAGACCCTGTGGGCTGGAGGGTGAGCCCACCTCGTGCCCCCTGAGTGCCACAGGAGCAGGGCACTGCACGAGGGGACGGGGCAGGCGCTTTCTGACGGCACACAGCTTCTCACACTCGAGTGCCAGCAAAGCTGGGGGGACTGCTTCCCACATGCACCCCAAGAAACTGTTTCAAACACAATGGGGTGCCCTTAAAGCCACTCCCTCTGGATCTCTGCAGGCCCCCAAGCATCCTGTTCTGACCCATGTATGAGGCACCTGCCATCGAGGAGGTCTTCCCAACCCATGCAGAAGGTGACACAGGGGACTGCGCCACAGCAGAGTGAATGAGAAAATCAAGGCAAGGTGGTGACTTCCTCCAGCAAAGGACTCTCTTTTGGCCGTGGCCCTGCAGGGATGGAGGAGAATTACTTTTTCCCTGCTGGAGGGAAGAGGGAGAAGGCTGGTCCCGCTCTCCGGCCAGGGTTGCACCTGCCGCAGTGTCTGGGCTTGATGGCGAGGTGGGAAGCAGCGTGCCCAGGCCGCTGTGTTTTAAAAGCAGCAACAAAGTTTTCCGTGAAGTAGCTCAAAACTCTTCTAGTCCACCTAACAGTGGCCCCACAAGCACTGTTGCTCTTAGAAAAATGTCTTCGCTGCTCCTGTGCAGCAAGACCACCGGTCTGAGTGTGATGCCAGAGCTGGTCCCAGCCTCTCCATGCATGTCTCCTTGGGACGATATGAGCATCAGGACCAGGAGCACCCATACCTGCTGCATGTGAGCAGCCCCATCCCACGTTCACCATCCACTGAGACTCCCTGGGAAACAGCCTCCTGCCAGCTCCTGGCACTGCAAGGGAGTTTCTCTGCTGTGGTGATGGAGATGCTGAGCCTTAGGTGGAGGGAAGGGTCCTGCAGCAGAAGCACACCTGGGCTCAAACCTTCCCTGGCTCTGGGCAGCGCATGGAAACATCCGGTTTTAGCAGCAGTTGGGAGTTATATTTAAATCTGGATGATGAATTCAGCTAGCTATAAAAAGACTTATATTTACACTTATTGCTGATTAGCTCAAACATTTGGCAATCAGATAAAATACGCCATCAGAAATTTCTGAGTAACAGAAGCATTACATCCCTCCTCGCTTCTCCTCCCTCCTCCCAGCCACTAGCTGAATATTGTCATAGTGTCAGTGCTGCTATTACGGAAAACAGGCAGCCAGCTGCTTCGATTAATCACGCCGCTAGCGCAGGTAGCTGCTGGAGACTGCGCCTAAACCTCCGGTGGGCTCGATCGCAGGCCCGCGATTCAGCCACTCGCTCCCCTCACCAACAATTCCGGGGACAGCCAGCGCCCCTGTCACCCTTTGCCTCGGACACTGCAGATTTGCAAATAGACGCTTGGGCACTGGCTCGCTCCATTCCCACTCCCCGAATTCAAGACAAGGTGTTTCGCCCCGTCAACAGTTCCACACCGCAAATAAGGTCCACCCTGACGGCTACAAGGTGCATCTGACTCGAGAGCCACATCTCCTCCCGCAGAAGGAGCCCAGTCCAGAGTTAGGAAGCCCCGTGACCCCAGAGGCGGCCCTGCCGCCCCTTTGGGAGCCGATATGGATGTCACTGACCAAAGGGACCGGGACCTCGGGGTGCTCGGGGTAAAGAGCCGCCCCCGTGCCCCGGCGAGAGCGGTTACCCCCAGCCAGCCAGCACCCAGCCTTTTGTCTCTCTGCCGCCCGCACGTCCCCAAGCGCCGTTCGGATTGTTCAGAACTATTAAAAATCGATCATAAAAAATCATTCCTATGTCTATAAACAAGTTAATGGAGTAAGTGAAAACAAAGTACATTTCTTAATGGGAGTGTTATGTTGCCCTCTCTAGGCCCTGGCTCTCAGTGCTGGTTTCTGTAGGCTCCCTGCCAGAGAAGTATCACTCAGAGCTGTTGCTGTTGCTGCTGCTGCTGCTGCTACTCTGCTAATGAATGACTAACTTAGGCCAGAGGGGAAATGACATCACCGGGGTGTAAAACACAACTGCATTAGGAAACTTTTTACCTGCTTTACATTTGTCATAATTATTCTACACAATACGGCCGGCATTTGCATAATTTCAAGGCGTGCCATTATCTTAATTGAAAATTGTTTTCATATGGTTGAATAATGCAGAATGACATCAGTTAAAGCCCCAATGAAATGCACAAGTATAATCACACGGCTAATTACTAGCGGTGTTTGCATGTAAAAATAAATAAAATTGTGCGTATTATTAGGAAGGTACACGCAGCTGAGAACTCTCGTACCGGAGCAGTGTTTTTCTCGTAATGGTAGGATTAATTTTCTCTGATGTTCCTACCACAGTAACATGAGCTGATCATTAAGGCGTATTAAAATGATTTGTGTCCCTTTCCCCACCCCCCTCCCTTCCAAATATCTTTCATTTTACACACACACGAGACACGCAGAGGCACAGTTTTAAATAGTCACCACGGGCAATTTCAGAGCATCCATTGCTCACTGTCATCTCCCTGATTCTTAGGAAAAGGCTCCCTTATCTCAGCGGCACGCACAGAAAATTAAAGTGAAGAGGTGGCAGCGAGCGAAGGTGGCTCTGAAACGCGTTTCGGCTGCGTACGCGTGTGTGCGGGTACACGGCTACGCCGGCACCTTCAGCCACGCGTGCCTCCGAAAACAGCCCCTGCGGACGGCCCCCCCTTGGACCCACCCCCCGGCATCTCCAACACAAGTTCCCCCAAAACAGCTCGTCCCCC
>VZTA01007097.1:0-16260 GCA_013398855.1 Mohoua ochrocephala | reverse complement strand
TCAGGAAAATACTTCCCATGTTCTTCGTTTGCTGGTTANTGGTTATGAGGTGTTTTCTCCCTGCGGCATGAGCTGGGCCAGCTGCCGTGAAGGCCCTGCCGGCTCCGCACGGGCCATGGTGGTTTCAGATGGCTCTCAGCCGCCTGCTCCAGCTCGGGGTGGAAGGTTTCAGTTTTGCGGCTACATAGTGGCTTTGGGTGGTTTTTTTCTCTGCGGCCCAGTCCCCGCTGGCTCTGCCAGGCCGTGCTGCTGCCGCCGCCGGGGAAGGGCCGGGCCCAGACCCGCTCCGGCATGGAGCTCGGAGGTCCCCAGAAGCTGCACCGCAGTGATCTCAGCTGCGTGGCAGCTCAGAGCTGTTTTTCAGCTACCTGCAGCTCCTGGGCTTGTTTTCCCAGTGACCTGGGCCCCTGCACCGGGGGAGGGCCGGGCCTGGGCCCGCTCCAGGAACGGAGCCTGGGGCCCTCCTCCTCCCTGCGGAGAAGCAGGAAATAAGAACCAAAACTCCCGCGCTTGAGTATCTCTAACTGAGCGCATCGCAGAGGCGTTACCAGCTTTCTCATTGGTTTAACACCCCGTCCATCAAACCAAGTTTTAAACCCATAACAGTCCTGATTGGTGGTACAATAGCTGACAAAATCTTGTCTTGTACACAAATACCATTTACTCAGAAAACCGGAGATTTTCAGGAAACGTTTCTTAAATCATTTCATAACCTTAAAACAATTCAGACTGGATCTCATAAGCACTGAATACTGCTTAAATACAATTTTTCATTGAAATTTTTCATATCCCATTACTTTGCTACCAGTTCCTGCTTTAGCATTTCCACTCCTGGTTGCTATTGTGTCCTCATCTACATGCCTCTCATTGACACTTTTTGGTGAAACTTGAAGATATCCCTAGTTTATCACGAAAATAAAAAAAAACTATCTCAAAGCCTACTTTTATGACACCAGTGCTGTGTTGCATGTTAATTCATACTGCCACAACACTACCAGGCCACTGTCAGACTCTTGGCAAGTCTGCCATCCTTCTGTACTGCCTGCAGCTTTGCCCTACCACCACAGGCTGCCCAGCTCATGCTGTCATGAGACTGTTACATGAAAGCCATTAATACCCTTCATTTATTAAAAAAAAAAAAAAGAAATCACTAACCTATCTCATACTTTCTCACTGATGTTATGCTATTGCTGTGGGAAAAACTTTCCTTTAACCAGTCACATTTTGTCCCTGGCTGTCTTTGAAGTTTCTTCTGAAGGCAAAGAACTTCTTTATAAAACACACACCAAACAAATAGCATCTTCCCCAACATAGTTGAATGTTTATGTGATGAAAATTTTTGTATTTGTGAGCACTCAGAATTTTAATCATAATTTCTTTGACATGCAGAAATAAACAGTGTGTGTGAAGTAGCATCCTTTAGAAAATAGAATCCCAAATAAAAAAGATAGAAGTCAAGAGAAGGCTCTGTTCCCTGCTAAATTAATTACAATGGGAGTCATCAGAATTTAGCAGTGCTGATAGGTTTATTTTCATGCCTGCCTTCACTCTGGCAATTCTTCCCAAAAGAACCAATGCTGCAGGTGGTTTGAATGGCTTCCCCCCACCACCAAAGACACACACACACACAAAAAATGATCCAAAACCAAAACTTCACCCCACAGGGAGCCCTGGTGCTTCCATTCAGCTGAATGACATTAATACTCCCTTAACAGAAGCATTTCACCTCTGACACCCTCTTCTGCCTCAATACATTGAACTGTAGTGCACCCATGTACTACATCCATGTACTACATCCACGTTGATCCTGCTGAAGCACAAGCTGCAGTTGGCATTGTTTCTATCATCAAGCAAGCACAAGTCTGGGATAAGGGTACTGAAGCAGGAATGCCTATGTCCGAAGAATAGCTGGACACAGGTCTGAGGGGCAAGGCATAGAAGAGAAATACAGCAAAAGGATTGATATCAGACAGTTAAAAGCGTTAACTCACACAATTCTTGGAAGGCCTAAATAGCTGCAGGTTTCATGGTTAACATACTTAATGTCTGTCTGTACCAAAAAAGAACTGAGGATAATTTTCAAGAGGTTTTTCAGATTGCTTCAAAAAGAATGCTGTCTCTGGTGGTCACCTCTAGCTAAAGTCAGCTCAGAGACAGGATATTTTGCTTACTACAGCATAATTTCTCTGGTAAGGTTAATCATGCTCTTTCCAATTATTATGGAAAACCTATCAGGCATGTTTGACTGTTATAAACAACACCAGTCTATTACCCACGACAGCAACAATTTTCCAAGACGTCAGTAAATCACTGTATCCCAGCTGTGTGCCAGCTCTTTTTGGCACTTACTTGTTGAACTGAATTTCTCATGCTAGAGGTGTTTGTGTGAAGAGACAAGGAAGTGTTCTCAGCTTGAGCTAGCAAGAAGAGGAAAGGCAGCACTGCCATGAGAGCAGATACACACAGGGACAAAGAACTGGAATGATCCTTAAAGACAGAGATGAAAAGTTTGAACTTGATTGAACTGAAAAATTAGATTAGAGAGAAAGAAACTCAAAGAGAAAGGACACGTGACCAGTAAAAAAGGCAAGGAACTTAAGACAATTCACATCTTCATTAATGGTCTGGAGGATGGGGCAGGGTGTACCCTCAGCAAGTGTGCCTGATAGCAGAGACTGATGACAACTGGGAGGTGTGGCTGATACACCAGAGGGTCACATCCAGAGGAACCTTGACAGCCTGACAGGAACCTCATTAAGTTGAGCAAGGAGAAGTGCAAACTCCTGCACCAACATAATACTGGGAGTCACCCAGCTGGAAAGCAGCTTGGCAGAAAAGGACCTAGGAATCCTAGTGGACACTAAGTTGAACATGAGCCAGCAATATGCAATTGCAGCAAAAAAGGCAGATGGTATCCCAGGCTGCATTAGAGAATCTGCACAGCCACATTAGAAATTGACTGACTTTATCTGCACATAGGTTAGGAATTAAAAAAAAAAAAAAAAGAGATAATACGACAAGTAAAGAAAGAATTTTAATGCTAGGGACACAGTAATGCTGGAGACACACAGGCTTTCTTTTGGCAGATGAAGCAATCAGAACTGGACAAACTGGGAGTATTTGGGAGTATGCATATGAATATGACAAAGGAAATCTTCTGAAAGATGACATATATCAGTAAGGAGAAACTTTGGTAGAAACATTTTATAGTCCTTTTTCCCTGCACAATTTTATTTCAAATGAATGAGATACTTGTGAGCACTGCAGATATTATGTGAAACACACCTCAGCCCTGTTAGTCTTTGTACCTTTTCCCCTCACCCTGGGTACATTGGGTACCCTCTAAGCACAGCCTGGGAGTACGTAGCTTGGAAGCTCCCTTTTACCAAAACAAGAGAGCTTCCTAAGAGGGACCAATCCTCCCCTTGCCAGTTACTGTGAAATATGTCACACATTTGCCTGTCATAACCAACACAGGTCTCCTAACAATTAGACTAGATCTCAGTGATAATAGTGAATCACAAACATATCCCTTATGTCTGCCATCTTCACATTAATCTGGGAAGAGGGAGAAATCTTCAGAATGGAAAAGAGCTGAAATACACAATTAAAGAACACCCCTGATTTACTTCGTGTGTTATGCATGGAGCAGAATCACTTAATAGGCTGTTACACCTAGATCATCAGTGAGACTGGGCACTGTAAGGAAAGACAAGATAAAATTACTGAGTATCTGTTGCATGACAACTTCATCATAAATGGGTGTATGGAATAAGACTTCCTCAGAACAAGCCCCCCAAGAAAGGAGAGGGGGGTTTCTTGCTCCTCTGGCACTGTTCATCCTTCTGGTCTTCCCAAACAATATTAACCGTGATGTTAGACAAGACCTTCTTCAAGGTGCTATTATATGTAACTCCTCTATTACTGTTGGATTATTTTAGCACCATACAGTTGTCGTCTATGTGATTCCAAGAAACTATTCTGCGTTTGTTTAGACTTTCAATTTGTATAGAACCTTGATCAAAAAGATTAACTAGAAAGAGATAAGTGCATTTCCTTGTTTCCCAAAACCACTACTGCTATCATAATCTGAAAGAGGCATCATAGAAGTATTAAAGAATACTTGTGATCCAAGTCAAAGAAAAGGGGTCCCATCCACATACAAAATTTAAAAATTATTTGAAGATGGTAAATTATATTCTTTTGAAGAAAAGCTTTTTTCTAAGCTTATTTTGAAGCCACAGGCTGAGTCCTGCCCTGCTCACCTCCAATCTCCTTCACAGTAGGAATCGGTTGAGCTGTATTGATCTCAATTTTGTACATGGCCATACAGGGTAGCTGAAATCAGGAGTTATTTTTGAAATTCTTTTCCATGTTAATAAAGTAGAAGACCTAGACAAAGTCTGTCAGTCTCAATGACTCAAAGCTACTGATAACTCCATGTTTCTGTATTGAAATCTTTCCTAGCCCAGAAAGAATGGCTGACATACCCAAAGATGTTTGATGGAGTGTTTAACTCCCTTATTCTGCCCAACACAGGCAAAGACTTAATTTCCCTCACTTCATGACCTATTTGAGTGCACCTCCTAATTTTTATTCCTTTCTATGTGATCTGAATTTACCATTAAAATATTTTTAATATCTGACTGCAATAGCTCAGAATTGATCCGAGTCTCCGATTTAAGAGCTTGCTTTCCTTGCTTGAAATGGATTTGAATCTTGATTCCTTCCATTTTTCCCATGAGAAAGCTCATGAAGTGTGTAGTCTGACAGGAGCCGGTGTTGGTGAGAAGTTTTTGAAAAACAAGCAGAGGCTGTTAGAATGATAATCAGTCCTTGGGTTTTCTTGTTACTTTACTGTTTTCAGGGATCTCCTAAGAGGAGCAAAGTGGGTGCATTCCTGCTTACCTAATCCGGGAAGATGGTAAAGACCAGCAAAGTGAAAAGACAATTCTGTTGAGTAAAGGTCTCTCTCAGTAAAAAAATGCTGATTCCCTGGTAGGAAAGTAAAAAAATGCTGATTCCCTGGTAGGAAAAACATGTTTAACCTCATTAGTGACAGAGGCTGGAGCTACATGGTGAGGAATTTCTGGCTTTATAAACTTTGAGTGAAAGTTTAGCACAAATAAAATTAGAACATGGCTAAGAAGTTCTTTATCATCTGCTTATTTCTTTCCAGGATTTCTTTCCAACAATTCCGTAAGCTGGGAGTGATGACCTGGGCATGAGGAGTCTGCAGTGGTAACTAGAAAAGAAAACTCAGTCTTTAAGTCATGATAACCCACAGCGGTATTTTGTGACAACAGCTGGGTATTTCCTCCATTACTTGAACGCAGCAAAAGGCTATCTTTCTATTGCTGTCTTTCAAGCAGTCTGGGGAGAGATGTAAACCTATTGGCATAGAGATATTCTGGTATATGCAAGCATTATCTTAAGCATGGTTAACACTTAGGCTAAGTGTGTGGTGGTCAGGTTTTAGTTTAGGGTTGGTTTGCTCTTGTACCCCCCCTTTTTTTTTTTTTAACTGCTGACTTGGCTGCTTTCTAGCTCTGGTTTAGTCTGCTAGCATTCCTATGCAAAGGAAGCAGGAACTCTTTGGGAATTATGTGCATGTACAGCTGCATGCCCTACAAGTTCAAGCCACATTTATGGTCCATTCTTCTCAATTCTGATCTTTCACACTGCACTCCACTGAGAGGAAAAGGGTAACAGGCACTGAAGATTATCACTATAGCTGCATTTCAGGAAGGCATGAGGAAAATGTGTGTTCATCTCATATATCTATTAATGTCTGCCCTTTTGGGATAGCTGTCCCACAAATCTGGCCTCACTACTAAATCTGTTTGTAGGCACCAGTTGCATTCCCTAGATTTGGCAGGAGGCACAGCTTGAAAAACAGAAGAGGTAGAGAAGTGGCTCAGTTCTGCAATCAAAGACGGGGCTGGTGGAGCAAGAGGTGGGATGTTTCTTTACATGGGGCTCTACTTTCTTTTCATTTGTAGGCTGAGAAATGCTGTTCTCTTCAAACTATTTTTGTTCCAGATTAAGGAACAAGGACTCAAAACAGCAACACCAGCTCTAATTCAGTTCTGTTTCATTCCCCTCCTGTCAGAAAAAAAGTGACCAGGTATGTTTCTACTCAGAATGCTCTGCAAAAAAGCTATACTCTGTACAGTGGTAGCCAAGCTTCCAGCTGAAACATCATAGTGGCAGGAAGAACTGATCTTTCCCTATACCTCTCTTGTCTTTTCCCACACTCATTTTTTCTCCACCAAAAAAATATTTAGAGGAGGAGGAAGATAATTATGCCCTTGCAAAAGGAAGTTGAGACAAAGAATTAGCCTCCTATAGTCAAACAATTTTACCATGCAGCCAGGAACTGGATAAAAGAGTGTCCCAGGATGCTGGTCTAAAGAAAAGCTTAAGATGTTAGAATAGCCCTTGTAAAAATGCTGGCAAAAATTTGATGAGTGCTATGAGTGCAGACAAAATAAGGAGGGAATGACAGGGCATGGAGCATTCCACCACCACTGATCCTGGTACCAAGCTACAAATCGGATGAAGTCACAGATTTGTGCAGCTATTGGGGGGAAAAAAAACATTTCCTGTGGGTAAAATTCGTGTCTCTCTGGAAATACTACATCTGATGCATATGTTGTTCTGAGGCACTGCAAATTCTCTTCTGGAAGCTCACAGATAAAAACAGTTTCCTCAGAGAAACCAAGATAAATCTTTGCTTCTCACACACATCTCAGATTCTGCCCAAAATGAATGAGGGAATAAGGACAATTAGAAGAAGAGAAAAGCTTCAATTAGCATACAAATATCTTGGTAATCAGGCAATAATAGCAAAGGAAATGCAGAAAAAATACATGACAGTTTAATGGGGAATTCTTAAAATATTATATTTTGTAAGATTTATTGACGTGTGTATGTGACATTATAATGAGGTTGTCCCAACATTCAGTATTTTTAAAGTTTGCTTGAATATAGTAGGAACTCTTTATATTAATGAATTGTGACCAGGGTTTTGCGTTTTGTTCACAGAACAAGTCACAGTTTCTGCACATGCTCACTAAAATGCACACTAACGTTTAATATTTTTCTTACAATTTCTTCTATTTATTTAAATCCATGCAATGTTGCTTTCATTTTCAAATATAAAGGAAAGAGATAATAACACAAAGAAGGAAGAGCTGTCTTTTGAAATGTGAGCTTAACCATAGGGGCTAAAATGTCTAAAATAACTTCTTTCAGTTAAGAGTAGCTCAGGACATGCTATTATGAATCAAGTACCTTATGAAATTACTCTGTAGACACCAATTACTTACACAGTACATAATGCATTTTTCTGCTAGGTAAAATTAAGTCTCAGCAATGAAACCACCATGCCCAATAATTTGCACAAGAAAAATGGAAGGAGGATACATAAATTAGTGGAACAAATGAAAGCGTTATGCTCTGATTTCAGCCAAAACTTAAATCTTAGCAGAAGTAAGTTTGGTTGTCTCAGACCCGAAATCACCACACCCAACAATTTGTGCAAGAGAAAAAGAAAAGAACATACATAAATTGGTGGAACAAATGAAAGCCCTTTCTGCTGCACTCTAATTTCAACCAGCTCTTAAACCCTCGTGGAAATGAGTTTGGTGATTTCAGCTGAATTTCACAGTTAGCATCAGAAAACTAGTTTCAATTATTAGCTACAATTTCATTTGATTAAAAGCCCCTAATCTGGAGATGCCCAGGACTCTGCTAGCTTGTAAATTAAGTTAACATTTTCCTTCACCTCAAGACAGGAGGATTGCTCAGAGCTAGGATTCAATGCACCACGTGTTTTACAAAGATAAACAAGTGCCTTATGTTACTTTAATACTTTAACCTTCATGAGCCACGAAGTATTCCTCTCAAAATATTTAAATATTGTTCTCTGATTGCTATTGGGCATCCACCATATTTCAGGGGAGTCTGGAAAGCAGGAACAACTCCTTTTATCAGAGGTCCCTGTCAATGTACCAGACAGAACCTGGACCTACAGTACCCCTCTCTCCCCCCATCATATGAACACACACAGAAGGGGGAGGATGTGAGAGAAGTTAAGCACTGCCACCGTTATTTAAATCTAGTGACTCTTCTCCCCCAGCCCCATATTCAGTTGAGCTAGAGGATATATTTAAATGCAGTTGATAAGACAAACAGATATAAGCTTCACAGAAGTATAGAATACAGGAATCTTCCATCAGCATCTTCTACCCCACATGCTTTTTTTTAAAAAAAAGATACAGTAGAAAATTTTCTTTATATATAAAATTTGCAGTATTTGAAACTATGCACCTATAATCTAAAGGAAAATGTTAGTAAAGCCCATTTTTTATTCTTTCAATTAGGCACAAGAAAAAGCTGACATATGGAAGAGAGCAGTGAACAGAGAAAAGATGCACCTTTGGTCATTATGCCCTAGAATAACTTAAGAAGTGTCACTCAGGATTGGTGCTGGATGCTCTGCAATGCAGTGGGGGAATTAGATCTGTTATCATTCTTCCTACTCTAATAAAAAATATAGAAAGAGTCAAACAAGCCATGAGAAATTAACACAGAATAAAAGCATTTGGAAAAATCCAGAACCCATTTGCACTGGCAGCCCCTTTGTTATTAATGCTTCCAGTGCCCATGAATACTTTTGGCCCTTGCCCTTGTCTGGTGCAACTGACTGATGGAATACTCACAACACAGAAAACTACTACAGAAAATGCAATATTTTCAATCTACTTCCCTGGCGACTTGCAAATCTTTGTGAAATCATACATCCACAGGATCGTATCACTCGTAGAACAACGCAGAAGATTTTGAAGAGCATTAACCTGCATAAACTTGGCCTATCAATAAAGTTAAACTGCAGCTGCTTTTACAGTGGAGACGTTCACAATAGTTTTCTATTCATTTCACTACTCTGTATTACACTACTATTCTGACTTTTTTCTCTTTGTGTGTGTTATTCATCTGGACAAGATCTCTTTTCACCAGGAATAACAGAAAGTATGGGATTTATTGCTATAATGAAGTTCTTTCAAATCTCTGTTTTCTCTCTCTAAAGGACAGGAGGATAGGCGTTCATCTCATCAGGCAGCTTATTAGGATTAGCACTGAGTAAGACACCACAGAATGTCAAGCCTATCAGTTACTAAACATGCATCATACAAACTTTGTCTTTGCGAGAACCTCTGCTCTGCATTTGTCATCCACCTGAATAATTAACAAGTACATGCTGCCTGCCAGCAGCTTAGGGAATTAATTTTCCCAGATTAAATGCAGATCACGTCTGCAAAAAACTCAGACCACACACATGCTGCACTACTACCTTTCAAACATTAAAAGCAAGGAAACAAGTTTTATTATGGTCTCAGCTGAGTCTGACCTAAAACTTATTTATTACAGGTATGACTTCATAATCATTATGAAGTGGTCAGAGAGGTTTTAACGCCCAACTCATGCAACAAGCCAACAAGGAACTCTCTTTAGCTGGCATGAGAAGCTATTTAAATAAATCTCCACTCTAGAGTTGCTTCACTGTTTAATGCTATTCTATTCCCAAAATACTGAGACAGTCATAGGGAAAATCTAATGTCTGTAAACACTAAGGGTTTTTTGAACTTGAAGTATTTACTCTAGGCTCTTTAAAAATAGATTTAGAGATGACAACTGCAGCATGCAATAGCATGTATATTGGTGCCAGGGACTAAAAACAAATGAGGTCTCTCATAACCTGATATTTTCTGTGATCTAAGACAACACGTGCCCCAAAATCAGAGACCTGATAAAGATTGATTTCTATTTGAAATTATAAATATGACTGATTATTGAAAAAGATGATGAAAAATATCCTTTTACGCTGTGCTTAATAAAATTGTTATTTTATATGATACAGAAATATTTATAATTATTTTAGGAAACTACATTCTCTAAGAAAGTATCTGAGTGGACAAAGGATTGGGACTTACAGCTTCCAAGACACCCTTTCTGAATGGCCATTCCTCAATGTACTGACAGGTAAGCAGCAATATGGTGTAGCTGGGCCAAATGGTACCATTTGCCATGAGCCTCTACCAGTTCAGTACCTAATGAGTATAACAGTCCCCAAGAAGTTAAAGATGTTCACAAAAAACCAGCAATCGTTGTTCCCAAACAAAAAGGACAGGAAATAAACCAAGTACACAGATGAACTTAATGTACTAAATTTCTCAGGATGTAACAGGACAGCCTAAACAATGGGGGAAAAACCCCATCAATAGCGAAAGTATGTCCTACCCACCTCTACCTCGCTGAAGGAGTCAAAGTCTACACACTGTCTGACTCTGCAAGCTTTCCGTGTACAGAACTCACCGCAGAGGTAACAGGAGTCGTGGGTATATAAAACGTGCAGGACTAGGACCTCCATCCTAAAGAAAAGCTTCACTTCAGTAAGGCACACAGTGTGTTCCTCCTTTGACTCTTCTGTCCTGAGTTGCAGCATTTCTCCAGAGCACTGAGAGTTCAAGACCTCTTGGGTGCATTAGTCTGGTCTTCGATTTGCCTTTCCTCTTAGTTAAGCTTCCGAAGACTCACTACCCCTGCACCATCTACCCGGACGTAGATACTACTGCGGCTTCCTTTTGGTTAACTACATTGTGATATTTTTACTGCCTTCTTAAAAACTGGAATTGGAGGGAAATTAACTGCACAATTATATTCATGATATATACAGTAGTAATAGACCACATAACATGTAATTCCAATAAATACTAAAGGCAGTGATTAAAGATGGCTCTTCCTTTTACATTTAGCCTGAGCTTTGTACTGCTTGCAGCTCATGGGAATTAATGTATGAGTCCAATCTGAAAGTTATGAATTCAGAAAAATCTATGTGCACATATATATATATATTCCTTCAAAAACAGATGAACAAATAAAATAGTTAAAATGACAATTAAAAAAAACCCAAACAAAACAACAACAGAACAACACCTGAATGCTACCGCATCACTTTTCTCCAATTTAAAGAGGTTTTATGATGTATTGCAATAAACTAATATCTACTTGTTATATAATACACTGCTATATTTTGAAGCTACATCTCCAAAAATCTTTCTACTCTCTTAAATTTACTATCAGCAAATAAAGTGATTGCTACTTCTGTGACCTACATTAAAAACCTCAACTTAATGTGAACGAATTACCAGTTAATCATCAGAGTAAACAAAAATCTATCAAAAAATTGTATTGAAGTGCAGTACTTATTACACTGCTAAATATTACTGCAATCATCTACACAAAAATCATCTTTTTGTTCTTTACTCATTAATAACCACACTCCGAAACATAAATATTTTGCATAAAATTAACATAATACATCCATATTTCTTTTCACTTTTGACGAAAGTAATAATTTTTTGGTCTCTAATATTACAGCATATACTTTATCCAGGGGAATGACTGAATGCAAAGACACAGTGCTGGGGTTTTTTCTAATTCACGTTCTTCATGTTTAATATTTTGCTACCGTTATTGAAATTTAAATTGAAAAGGCTTTGTATTGTCCACAGCAGAGACCTAGTTCTAACCACAGTATGCCTATCACTAGCAAACTAAAATTGAGGCCCTGCCCTTGGCCCTGGGGCTTAATCTCTGGGTAATGCTGGAAATGTTGTTCCATGCATGGATTAGCAAATTAAAAGAAGTTACAAACCTCTGCTGTGACTTGTATAACTCCTGCAGTCCCTAGATCATCATCCACAGTTACAGAACTAGGTTTAGCTGTTTTGAAAAGACATGGTAGGAAAAAGCAAATTGACAGAAAGATTTCTATAAACTACAAGTAGGAGCTATCCATGCCAAAACCCAAGGCCACAGTGGTAACTATGCACAAGCATTTAATTTAGAATTAATAGATAATTTTGATAACTATCAGAGTTCTTTTTGTCAAATGTAACTGGTTTTATTTCATCAAAAAACTAACAAAAACCCCTATGACTATCTATCAAGCTAGACAAATGCCATTATTCAGAAATTTTGCTAAAGATTGCTACAAAACAAATTACTCCAATTTTTTCCCTGTAAGTGTTGAAAAGTTGATATTCATTTCAAGCTTTCTGTAATTTAGTTTATATCACGATGTTTTAGCAGAACATCCAAATAGTCTAGCATCTTACATTGCGCAATACACAAACTTTGTGGATGCTTTTATTAAAACTGTGATACTTATTGATCTCAAAATAGATGCAGGTATAATAACTATTATTGTTATTATTATTTGCCTATTATAAGCAAATTTTCTCTCAAAACAATAACATATATTCCATTTAGAACTTTTTATTTTGTTAACTATTCTCAAGGGGAAAAAACATCCTTCAGCAACTTTCCAAACAATGTTCTCTTCAAAGAAGCATGCATTACTATCTTAACAAATAGAGAAAAGTCAAATAAGTGAATATTCGTACATTCTCAATGAATATTTGAGGAAGTGAGGCTATTCAGGCAGCTTAATGTTATGCATCTGAATAATTTGTTACGGAGGATGCATACAGAATGTGCTACATTATATAGGCTCTTGGGATACCAACTATAAACCCTTTATATTTGTATATACAAAAAATTTAACACTTCTAGTAGAAAGTTACCCAGCATCTTAATATTAGTTAATTCACCGTCCAACTTTTCAGAGAAGGGGCTGCTGTATTTTAGGGAGAAATAAATGCTTGCTTGAAATTTATGAGAATCATGACACATGCATCTATCTCTGTTCTAAAGTGCTTCACCCAAGCACCAGTTGCACTTGTTCCCAGATCAAATTTGAGGAATTCAAATGAAGCTGAAACACCACCACCTCGCCACAATCCTGAGACATCAAGAATTGCAGGAAGCAAAGTGAATTTCAGTATAAATGGTGAAATACCCTAGCCACTGTGCTCCCATGACTTTCCTGGGATGAAACACCATCTCTGACTGATGCTGTTATGTCCAGCAAATGTGAGTGTGACTGAAGGTATCTATAACCTGATGGAAACATGGTCTTTCTCACTAGTGGCGTGGCCCCTTGGCCCACGTACAGAAGATAACAACTGGTTTTTGTTTGGCGGAGACAGTAGGAATGGGGACCAGTAATGCCACAGGCTGGCTGCCCAGAAGGCTCTAAGGACAGAAGGAAGGCTCCTCCATTTCCTGAGCAAAAAAAAGCAGAGAGCACCTGATGAGGCTGCATTTAACCAGCCACTGGAGCTTCATTAGCTAATCAGGACTATGTTCAAAACAGACACACGAGCCACTATGCATAGGAGCTGTAAGAAGGATTGGAAAAGAGTACATGCTTGGCCATTTCTCCCAACAATTAAATTTTGAGCACTGATTTTATGCAGTGATTACAATTAAGAGTCTTTCACTGCCTCTGACAATAATATAGCATATATTACTTTCCTCTCCTAGTACAAGGATCAGTAAAACAACTGGAGACTGGTGGCAAAATTACAGGCAGAAAAAATTAAACCAGGATTATAACGCAAAGTCTGGAGAGGCTAACCAAAGTAAAACATTTTCTGGTGGTTTTGTTTGGGGTTTTTTTGCCCAGATCTTCCAGTTATAAATAAAGAACATGCAGCATTTCTCTGAAATACCTTGTAAGCAATGATACTGAGAGCAAAACATAGCTAAACGGTTCTGGAAGTGTATTTACAAGCCAGAGTTGACCTAATGAATGCCAATGGTTTCTACATTCTGTTACTTAATTATGCTTCTTGTCTGACCTACACAAACCACTTGAGGTGCAGAAGGCAATTCAGCACCCAAGCTCACTCCAGCCACTGTTTTTTTCTGCAGAGTTCCAGCAAGGGTCCCAATCTGCAAGCACTAAGATGCTGATTCTGCAATACTGTTGTCTTTCTCCTAGGAAGTTGCCTGGGACCACCAACTCATTTCCCACAGGCCATCCAGGAGCCATCAGATGATAATGGGTTTTAGTTTCCACCCACCTGGGCTGCATTCAAACTAGTGACCTAAGGTGAAGGTCTCCACATCCCATTACCAAACCCTCAAGCCATTTAGTATCCTCATGTAGTAAGCTTTTCCTGCAACATAAAGTCAAGGGACAGTAAAAAGCTGTCTAGCTCTGAAATCTGTTCTCAGGTACATGGTCAGTCAAAGCCTTTTGATGCAAGTACAGTATTTCAGGTATTAAATTGGCTGAATATTTTTCGGTCAATACTAAAAGCTGTGTGACAGGAGAAAACAGATAAAAATCAAAATACAATATCATACCATAAAATCTGAAATTAACTGTTTATATAGCCCTAAATTTAATTATTCTTATTAACAGATATTAAGGGTCTGCGTGGTCCTGTTAAAAAAAAATAAACCATCAGCAGGAATTTGAAAATGTTAAAAGTGATTCAAACAACATCAGCATTATTATCAAGACATTAAAGTATATCTATTTTTAATAAATTAAAGACTGAGCTTCATGTAAATTACATGTTTAGCACTTAATGCTATATTCACATACAGTGTATTTTCTGTTCGCTAATGCTAGACATTTTAATACACAGTTTAAAATATTAGGAACTGTAAATTATCTTGTGTTAAATATGCCAAGTACTTCAGAAGTGTTAATTAATGTATTATTAAAGCAGTTTTTAGGAGGAGTGAGAAGATATTTTAAGAACTATGAGTTTTGACTAGAGTAAATGCACATATATTTGCAATTAGTTTAACAATTTAATAAAAAGGATCTTGTACTAAATAATATAAAAGGGCTTTTTTGAGGTGGGGTTTTATGTTTTCTGGTTTTATTTGGTTTTCCTTAAATAAACATACCAAATACTATGCTAGGTTAAAAAGACTTTCACTGTAACACTCAGCCTTGAATTAATCAGATAAAGATGAAAGTGAAGAATTTTGCCACCAGTGTTTCTTACTTAACTCACTCAGTTATGCCTTTCAGCTTGGTATATTTTATATGAAGGATATCTTGTTAAAACAACTGTTGAAGGCAAGTCATGTCATATCAGCCACACACCATACCCTATGGGAGCTCAAATATTCCAAAATCTATGTTAATATAATCCTGCCGCACAATTCTACTACAGAAATACAGCAGGTTTTCAGTGACATGCAAGACTTCATATAAGTACCACATTATCTGTATGTCTTCCAGAAATGAGGTAAAGCCATCGCAAGGATTATACTGAATCAATTTAGGAAGGTAAAAATTGTTAACAAGCACTATAATATAGCCTAGTAGGTGATTCTAATCTCTATTTATCAACTAACAAGTAGGCTGCACTTCTCAATGCCGTTTCCAGTACTGTAGGACTGCTGTAGGACAGCAATATTCTCTGGCTCAGGAGAAAAATGCAGCTTCTCAACAAGGGTTTGCAGCTTTCTAATACATGTGCTTCCACCATTCTTTGTCAAAGTGGTTTTAAAAAATATGTGGCTTCTTGCCTATCTAAATCTTTTGAGTGTGCTTTGCCCTGGTCACAAAGACTAAATACAGTTGCTAGGACATCCAAAATCTCTTTTGGAATACTTCTTTCAGACAGCGAGTAATACCTGTTGTAGGGTTTTGAACCTCAGAAAAAGCTTTCACTGAACATGTAAAAAAGACAGGGGACTACAGGGGATACAATAGAGCTACTGAAGTACCTAAGTTCTCTGCTACTCCCAGAATGCACTGAGAATTCCCATGTTACAGAGACCAGAAAAGTGAAGACAGAAACAATCATGGGGATGCTTAAGAATTTTAGTAAGCTAGTCAACTAGGAGTCTTTGCCAAGAAAGTTTTATTTTCTTTATTATTTGGGCTAGACCTAAATCAATTTTTTTTTTTTAAATTAGGAAAAAACCTACATTAAAAAAAAAAAGCAAACAAAAAACAAAACAAAACTTGGCAAAGTCAATTCTCCTGTTTAACCAGGCCACTCAGCAGGCTGACATTCAGCTTTTAGACTGTATTTTTCAAAATATTTTCTCTTTACTGACAGAAGCTGCTATAAAAAATTCGTCTCAGCATCCAGCTGATGATTGACGGTGGGGCCAGGGAGACTGCAGTAGGCTTAAACAAGAAAAAAGAGCCCTGGCTGTGCCACAGCGATGAAGTAGAACAAGGTTTTCACACAATAATACAATCACAGAATCACAGAATATGCTGAGTTGGAAGGGACCCACAAGGATCATTAAGTCCTGCACAGGACCATCCCCAAGCATCACACGATGTGCCCAAGAGTGCTGTCCAAA
>VZTA01007090.1:0-33276 GCA_013398855.1 Mohoua ochrocephala | reverse complement strand
TCCTTTCAGGGAGATGTAGAGTGGTGAGTTCTCCCCTGAGCCTCTGGAGGGGACCGCTGCCTGAGGTCCTCAATCAGTGAATTACAGTGGAGGGCTCTGAGGCAACACCCTATGGACAGCAGCAATTATGCCACGTGCATAGCCTTGCCTTTACCTTAAAGTGAAGCAGCAGCTGTTCACAATTGCTCAATTTCGGTCAGCAATAGAATTGGTGGACAGAATTGTTTTCTGTCAAGAAAATCTTATAAGATCTACAAAAACCAATATGTCAGCAAACCTCTCCATGCTGGTCTCTGCACAGCACGATCTGCATCGCTGGAGGTCCATGTGATGCTGCAGGACCCGGGGTTCTCTGGCACCTGAAGACGCATTGGATTATCTAAACTATCCTCTTTTTATTTCTCCTGATAGCTCCAATATAGGGTGTTTTAAGCAATACCTTACAAAATCTGAGTGCCCTTCTCACTGGGATTACAATAAACACTAATACCAATGCATTAAATTACCTTTTGAGATGATGGAAACTGGTGGCGCTCACAAAGTCTAGAGCAGAATTCAGAGGTTTAACTGTAGGGCAATGGATTAACGATGCAGATGGCCAGAAGACCTCCTGCAATCCTTAGGTGAGCAACTGTCTCTCTCTCAGTGACAACAAGCAGAGGCAAGTTGAGAATCACCACAAACTGCACCAAAAGCAGCTGGAATGCAAGACTGATTTGAGCCAATGTGACCCCCTGTCAAAGCCAGGATGAGCAGAGTTATTACAGTTTAGAGTGTAGCCACTGCATAATCTCCCGCTGATCTCTCTGCAGAGCCCACAGACAACATGAGGGCAAAATGAAGCCCTTTTAGCTTTTGTTTGCCAGATTTTGCCTCCCACCATAAAAATAGATATTAGATGTCCTTAACTGGGTTCAGTGCTGACCTTCTCAATACTTCATTCAAATGAATTAAAGTCTCAAGTGTTCAAATAAGTCCAAATATTTTTCGTAATAACAGGAAGCTATTGGTTTTTTCTTTAGCCTCATTTTTATGGAAAAGTAAAACTAGAATCTCAAATTTTGTTTAATTTTCTATGAATTCTTGCTTACAAAATCTCTTCACCTTGTCACAGCAAGAATTCTCACAAACACAGCACAACTCACTGAACTTATATTTGGATATTTACATTCATGTCAGAAATGAACAAAAAGAAATACAGAATAACAGATAGTGTGACTTACCAGTATAGTAAGTGGTAAGATGTATATTTGGTAAGATGTATATTAGGTAAGATGTATATTAGTGGTAAGATGTATATTCGACATTCCAAAATTTAAAGATAAGTTTGGTAGACATAGATATAATGTGTCTGACTGGGACAAAGTTATTTCGTAGGAGCCCACAGAGTGCTGTGTTTTGGGTTTGTGCCTAAAACCACTGGCAGCACATTGTTGAATAATGCTTGCACAGCATCAAGGCTTTATTTTTTCCCACTCTGTCCCCTGAGCAATAGTCTGAGGGTAAGCAAGAAGTTGGGGACAGCTAACCCAAACTGGTAAAAGGGATACTCTACATCCCTGAATGTCATGCTCACCAATTAAAATTAAGGGTAGATGAAGAAAGTGTGGGTAAATGGGGGAGGGGAAGGGGTGGTGTTTGTCTTCCAAGGTGGCTGTTGCTCAGAGATTGGCTGAGGATTGGTCAGCTTGGGGCAGAGAGTGTGACAGCAGGCTTAAGCTGCTTGCCTGGGCAAACCAGTACAGAGGGTTGAGTTCTAGAATTTGGGAAATTGTATCTTGGGTGTAGTAAAACCGATGGTGATCTGATTTTAAGAGATTTTGGACAACTGGGAATGTACCAATTGAAGACCACATAGGTTTATATTGAAAAACTAATTTGACCCTTGACCTGTATTTTCTGAGGTACTTTTGTCTATTAGCAGCCATCTCATTTACAAGATTATATTTTCTGCTGAAGTCCATGAATGCTGCATAGTAATATACTTCTGAAAAGCATAATTTGTAGGGCTTTGTTTTGTATTAATTTCAGAATCACAGAATCACAGAATATTCTGAGTTGGAAGGGACCCACAAGGATCATCAACTCCAACTCTTAAAGTGAAGGACCTTTACAGGGATCAAACTGTGACCTTGGCATTATTAGCACCACACTTTAAACAACTGACACCTTGTTGCTGGATATCCCCAGAATAAAAAAAAAAACAGCTGTGGAAAACAGACAAATAATTCTAGTCTGGAGAAGGCTGGCAAAGAGGAACTCAGAACAACTGTAACTCATGAAAAAAGTCAAAAGCACAGTATGCAAAGAGGTTAAAGAAATGCAATCCTAGCAAATGTTCACCACTTAATAAAAGCAAAGGTTATATATAGCACAGTACAGCTGATTCAAATTAATCAAATCAAGCAAGTACTTCCTAAAGAAAATTAATAGTATCTGTAATCTATTCAAAAATATAACAGAGGCGCATGCACATATTGTGATAAGTAAGTTCTCAAAGCAATCAAACCTTCTGTCTATGTAATGCCCTTGATGGGCTGTGATGATTTCTGTTGCAAAGTAAATACTAAAGGAAGCTGAAACTCTTTAATATTCCTTTCCAGACAAGAAGTATTTCTGTTTCCATATTGCACAATGTTTCATCTTCCTTGTTCCCTGTGTTTATCTGAACTGCAGTACTCAAACATATGAGACTAGAAAAACATTATAAAAGAAAGGTAGCTACTGAGTTGTTTTAGGGATCGATGACTATCTGAAAAAGATATGAAGGCAGAAGAATACCAAATGCATTAGGAAGGCATAGGTAAAGGAACTGAGGAAAGGTAAGAAAAACTCACCCAGGGAAGGCCAGATTTTATGAAGGAGGAAGCAAATTTTAAAAGGAGTAAAAGATTTGGAGTTGACACTGAAAGGTAATGTAGGCAAACGACACACTGTGGGAATGTCTCCCCTTATGAAAGGTTTTATGTTTATTAAAATTAGTATTAGGCATAAATTTCAACTGATTTACCTAAAAATCTGTAAAAAATATTTCTTTCTATATTTCTGGGTTTTTTAAAAACATACTAGATCATTTTCAGCAGTAGTTAACAGTTCTTCCTGAAGTGAATTACACTATACTGCTGACTAGCAGACAAAGCAGACAGCAACAAATAAACCAAATCATGAAAATGTTTTTGAGAATCCTCACTGTCACTGTGTTATTGACATGTTAGTGTTTACCACAGTGATGGAAGGAATTTTGAGGTTAGTTTGTTTTCAGATGACGTAGTTGTCCTACGGGTGATGACAGAGATTTTTCTTTGTGTGCTAGCATCGATTTGTGGTGATTTTTTCTCTTTAATGAAAAAGAAAAAATTAAAAATTTATTTTAAAAAATCAGCAACAACACAAACACCCTCCAAAACCAGGAACCAAATAGTAGAAACCTGCATATTGATAGGCGTGACAGATGGAGCAATTTCTCCTAGGTAATCAGCTCTAATAGGTACGGACGTACTGAGAAGTAAAAGACCAGGCAGTATGACTACCTCATGGGCATGATAGCAGAAAAGTTAACTGCAGCTCAACAATTAAATAAAGGATGAGGAAGGTAGGAAAGGTGCCAGCTAGGCTAGGGTAAAAAGTAATCTGCAATAGCGTGTCTGACAAGAGGGATGCTGTATGTGAGAAAAAAAAAGCATCTTCTATAATAAGATCTTGAAATCTCTTTCTGTGATTTCTCCTGTGATTTATTATTCCTGCCCACATATGCCTTTGAAGTTTAGGTTTAACTTTTTAATGGGTGGGGGAGTTAAAGAATTGCCTGAGTGTTTTGGCTGTGTAGGTATAGAGTACCTCACCTTAAAGCACCCATGGGAAGGGAAGGAGCACAATGGAGCAATCACATTCGAGTGTGTTTTTTCTCATTTAGTAAATAAGAAGTTTCTAATAAAGAGGGGGAAGGAAATTAATATCTTCATAAGAAATGGAGTAGAGAAATATTGGTGATTGAATGCCTGAAAATCTGAATAGGTTAAACACAGAGCCTCTAAATATGGGATTTACTTATTTCAAATGTAGAGCCCTTATTGATATATGCCTAAAGAGTAAGATCCAGGTATATGCAACAGTATTAACATAATTAAGTTCACCTTTCTAATAAGCTTTTTTTTTTACTCTGTACTGTAACAGAAGATTTTGATTCATAGCCTTCCCTACCTCCCCATCTGACTCTTCTCAGGCGCCAGCTGCCCTTTTCTGTTCTCCCCGCCACAGAAAATACACCTTTATTTATCCTGGTTGGGGGTAGGAATGGCTTGTGAATCTTTGCTTATTTACATCTAAACTCAGAAAGAGACAGCCAGGATAGGTGTCCCTTGGTCCTCTCTGGAGCTCCCCTTTAAAAAAAGTTTAAGTCTTATGCAGGTTGCTAAATAAAATGTGTGAAAATTCATTAGAGCTACTCCAAACAATGCAGATAATAGTTGTGCAACTAATTAGTCAACAGCTTGGAGTTTTCAGTCCTTTCACCTCTGAAGAAAAGGTAAAGCAAGAGTTCACTTCTGTTCCCAGTTAGAAAAAGAATTGCATGAGCTGTGTGCTATCAAAGCTCCAGATATGGCTGGGAGACACTTGACCACAATGAACAAGAAAACTCTGAGTAAAGAAAAAGAGAGTTCAGATATTTATATCTGTATCTACATTTTAATAGATCTAACTGCTCTCAGTAAATAAAGAGTACAGAAATTATAAAGAATAATAGTCAAAGCCCTGAGCTTTGGGGCAATCAGAAGCAGCTGCATGCTTTTAATATAACAAATCTTGCACAGTATGGCTTTACTAGCACAGGTGGTACTGTACATTATTCTTCCTAGAAAAGAGTTATGTTGTTTCATTACAGCCATCCTTCAGAGTTACAGCATTCTTCTTTCCAAAGGAGGCAGCTGAGATGAGGTCTGTAACGTGAGCTGGGAGGGTGTTTGCTGGTACCTGGACGATGATTAACAGTAATTCGATGCAACATGCAACATTTGCAAAAGTGAGAATAATAAAGTCAGTGAGCCAAACAAATGAGCCATATGTTGAGTTATCTATCAGCCAGGAGGTATACCAGGAAAAGGGTGCTGATCATCTCACTGGGGATTTTCTCAATATACATATTACCAATTTAAGGCTAGAGCCTTTATGTGTGATGATCACTGATGGTTAGTTTACACAACCATTTTGAGAATTTTTTTTTATTATTATTATTTCTTATTGCTTGTATGGAGGAACATGAGCATTTCTCGCCAACCTATAAGCACTATTAGCAAGGTAAGGATATTTGACTTGCAGAAAATAAGGTTTTACTTTGATGTTCAAGCGTTCATTCTGTATGAAGAGAAATGCAGTCTTGTTTTATCATATTTACAAATAGATAACCTGAATTGGAAAGCAATTAACAAAAAAAAAGATGTAAACAAAATGGGTGAAATTGCTTCCTATTTGATTTTTCATTGCTGACCCTTGAAGCAAGCAACAGCTAAAGAAAAGTCTTTGACAATTTTTGAATGCTTCATGTTATTCATAGCAGAATTGCAATATAAATAAAATATCTATCATATATATGACAGATATATATTATGTATTTATAGATATATAAATATTTTCATTTTTGTCAAATTAGAACAGTTTGAACTTGCTGTAACTGTTCTGCTTAGGTAAGTGACGTCTTTTCTTTTCTGTTTTTTCCTATGTCTATCTGTGAATTTATTTTCTCTGAAAAAAAAAATTTGAGGGTTTTTTTTCCTTCTTTTATTACTGTACAAATGCAAACGTTTTTTATGAATAAGGAAACTTCAAATAAACTCAAATACTTTTCCTGCACACAGTCAAAGGCTTCTCTGCTCATAATGATTTCACATAATAATCTAGCAGAAATTTGTTCACATTAGCCACAAATATGTTATTCCTTGTGACATATCAAAGCTATTTGTCAGAATTTGTGGCTTTGGAGCTGGAAACACTAGAAATGGAAAATTCTCGAATTTCAAGCATCTTTATTTCAACAGGTTCTTCTGGATTCACAGATTTCAGCAGGAGAAAGATTTGCTTTCACTTTATAAAATGCATGATTAAACTGCTTGATTGCCTTTTATTTTCCTGTTGATTTTTTTCATATAGACAAAAATTACATGTAAAGCTCATAAGCCTCTTTCTTTGTAAATACTGCTGTAAACCCCTTTTCCATTGTGCTGAGCCGCCAAGAGTTCAAGACCCAGCCATCATCTGGCCCAGCAGCATAACCTTGTATTTGACTTCTGAAAAAGTTTTTAATTTAGAGAGATGTGAGAAAAGAGGACAGAAAAATAAGAAAGATAAAATTACAGCCAGAGGTAGATCTATTGAGACAAGATAATTAGTGGCTCAAGCAGTCAAGGAGAAAAGCACCAGCATGAAAAAATATAAAATACTAAAAAAAAATAACTTGTACTGCTAGTTGAGTAGTTAGGAATCACTGGGGTTTCAAATTGAGATTATCAGTGTCACCAGTGATGACAGAGCAGGTGACACCTGGCGACTCAGAGCCACTTCACTGAGAACTCGTTCAAGGAGCGATAGAGGCTGCTTTGAGCCTTCTGACTGACGGCTGTGAGGTCGACAGAAACTCTCTGCATGCCTTAACAGTACTGGTGAGGAAACTCATGTTTAGCCTCATGGATCATTAAATCATCAAATCTTAGCTATGTTCTGTGCATACTGAATTGGAAAATAATTGCTTCTCACTTTTCAAGTTGAGAAAAAATCTCATGCAGAGTTTCTTTGCACTGTTCAAATGATGACTCAATAAACTGATCCTAAAGAGGAGAGGTAGCAGGATTCAGTGAAAAATAATACCACACCACGTTTTCCTCATTGAGAACTGCATAAGGAAATCAGCAAATGAAAATAAGTCTAAATGTGGGTAGTAGCCAAAGTATCAAAAGTTTGGCCTGCTGTGGAAGAATTTTGTACTTTCGAAAACCTGCTTTCTACATACAGTTTTGAATTTTTGTTTCTTAGTTACTTTTCCAGAGGAAGGATAAAAATAAAAGAGGTTGATGTATGGTAAGCAAAGGACAATTTAAAACTCCTGCATGTTTTCTCCCCATCTGTAACATTCCCTGGGGTTTCTAAAAGCTACTGTTTTAGCAGAAATGCTGGCAGCTAAAAGCTACGTGAACATTACTTTCTTTCTACAACTAGCTGAATGGTAAAGAGAACAGAAATGGAACTGCTTCTTGAGATTCTAGACCAAATTTCAGCTCATCCACATTCTTTACCTTTTCATGTTTATTTTCCATGAATGTTTGAGTAGCTGAGATTAACTATATCAAACAGGCAGAAAAGCAAAACTTCGTAGGAAAGATTATCAATGAATTTTGATAGGATTGCAGTATTTGTAATTCATGTCCAGTTCATTGGTTACTGTGCTGAAAACACATGAAGTGACCCACGAAGTGAGGTTTTGTGCTGTACCTCTGAGACTGTAATACAATACTCCTGTGTGCAAGGCGGAAGAAGATATAACCCCAATTTAAGCTGAGTAGGCCACACAGCCAAAAGGCAAACAGTAATGCAGGAGCAAAAAGCATCAGCCACCAGAAGTGAACATTTCTTCCTCCCTATACACTTACACTGGTTAAACTTTGTGTGGAGTGTAGGGGAACATTCTGGAGACTTGCAGCTACCTCTCCATTCTCAATTCTTACCTTTTGTCTATTATTTAATGTAGAAATCAGAGCACACATAAATTATAACAGTTACAAGAGCTACAGGAAAAGTTATTTGCAGGCCATCAAACACCTAAGAAGGGAGAGAGTGTACATGGAGCACTTGTAGTCGTTGCCTATGTTTACAGAACATTTCCTGTAAGGCAAATACAAGGCTCACTTCTGAGTCTTCCATATTGACCGTGGCATAAACACACAGAATAAAATAGAAAGGCCAGTGATAAGAGTCTTCTTCCTACTTAATATTTTTCCGCCCATTCATGGATGGGCTAATTTCATTTAAGGGGCTAATTTCATTTAAGGAGCTAATTTCACTAACTTTGTTTGTCAATAAAATTCAAGGGTATAACCACAATATGACCTTTGCAATCCAATGTTACGATCTTTCAGAATTAACCTATGTGTGGTAGTACCTAAAATGTAGTTTCTGGCACCTAAAATGATTTTCAGAAGCTTGCTCTGTGCCCCAAATTTCCACACTATTCATGGAGAACATATTGCCCATGGAGGTACTCCCATCTATCAGAGAGTGTAGCTGCACTGTGTAGGGGGACCCCCAACTGTCCTAGAATTTTTGTCTGTGCTCCTTAGAAGGCACTTGCTGACATTAATCTCTCACTGGAGGAGTCAAGTGGCACAGCATCCCAGAGATGCACTGAAAGAGGATTTGGGTTTTTGTTGTTTTGTTGGGGGTTTGATTGTTTTTGGGGGGGGTTGGGGTTTTTTTATTATGGTATTCACACATCCTGGAATACAATTTATAATGTATTTTCTCCACAGTCCTAGTGAAATCCTGATAGAATTCATACCCTCTCAGAAAAATCAGGAATAAGGTTGTGTCAGGGGTGTCCAACAGGAATGCAGAAAGAACTCTTGCACCAAAGCAGGACTGTGCAGATGTATGCAGGAAGCATATGACCAAATAGCCCTGAGACCTGCATGGTATGGACAAAGCCAGTCTGCAGGGATGGCAAACAGATGTCCAATATACCAGCAAAAACTGTGGAAATACAAAATCTATATTCAGATACCTGGCTAAAGAAATAATTTAGTATGCATTGAACCCTCAAATGCTTTACCTAAGGCACACAGAGAAATACCTCCTTACATTCAGAATCCATCATGTTGATGTTTATCCAGAAAAGAAGTATTGATGAATTCTTTTTCCAGTAACTGATTAGGTCTCACAGTTCTCTTCTACAAATCAAGGTGTGATGGTAGTACTGTTCACTTTTCCTTCTTCGTCCCACAAAGACTGAGAAGCTAACATTCATTTTACTCCACTTCCTAAGAGGATTTACATTTTGTAGGGTACTGCTCTGAGCACCAGGGTAGTCTATGAAATGTGGAAAAGTGGGCATCCAGATCTGCTGGTCTTGCAGACCAGAGCACTTCCTTCTCAGGAATAAGGTGATTTCTTGCCTGTAACAGGAGGCTAAACTCTTGATGATATCAAGGTTGCATTCAGTTTAGTTTGTGTACTGGTGACCAACACAGATGTAATACTGTCAAGAAACAGCCTGGGGATTCACACAGTGGAGGAAATATTCAGTAATGCGATAGACTGATCCACTGAGCACCAACAAATTTTCTCTGTTTTCTAGGTTCTAAATGAAGCTTGAAATGATTCTTTCAAATTTTCTCTCTTCAAACATATTTGTAGCATTTTCTCAGAAGATACAGTTTAGGGTTGGGAAGAACAAGAATTTACCTTGGATCTCATTTCTCAAATGCATTAGTCTCGGTAGCCAGCCATTCTGGTACAGCTGACATCAGCATCAAAGCCTCTATTTTAATTTCTAACTTAAAAAAGGAGTAATAGCAACTAAGTTTGATGGCCTCAGGCTCTTACAAATGCATATTACTTATCCATAAACTCCTGCCAAGGCTTTAGACCTTTTTTCCCTGTCCTCACACAGATAAAAGTGCATAAAGAATCTTACTTTTGTCATTGTGCTTGGCAAAACTTAGATAAGTTTTTGTGTGTATGTATTGTGTATCTGTCCTTTAGTTTCATCCCACAGGTTTCTCTCCTTTAGATCTAACAGTTCCTTCACAGTTGATATACAGTGCATAGAGAATATTTATGAGAAACCAAAAATGAATAAATTAATACATTCTTCCACATAGAATAGTCTCTTGGTTATTAGTTCCCTCACTGACATGTGGAAACCATGAAAATATATGACACTATTAAATTTGTGAGCTAAAAAAGGAAAAGAATAAACATACTTTTAGATAACTGAATTATTTTTGTGAGCAACAGAGTCTGTTTTTTTTTTCTTTTTTTCCTTACCTAGGTCAATGTCATCCTCATATATTAGTAACTTAAGAGAATCATGTTCATTGAATACCAGTCCCTGCCACCTAAGTCAAGCAGTGCTCTCTTCATTTCAAATTTATACTGACACTAAAAATGGCACCTTTCAGCTTTCCAAGTAATTTAGAACTGTTCTGTGTTCATCTACATCAGTTCAGTAGAGGAAATCAACTTGTCAAAGAATAATGCCAGGTGACTCTTTTTGTCACAAAATTCCTGGAACAGACAACATTTTCTAAGCCTTACCACAGAAATAGCAAGATGTATTGGGCAGTGTCATCTTATGATGAGCTCTCTTCTGATTCCAAAAGTCACAGCCTTTTAGTCCTTGCACTTTAGACCCTCAGTAAGTAACAGCCAACATGGATTAGTCAAGAGCAAATCATGTCAAACCAGTTTAATTCTTCCCAGGATAATGTAACAGGCCTTACAGAAAAAAAGGAAGCCATATATTAGGTTTTATATTTGGCTTCAGTAATGTTTTTTACGTTGGGTTTGTTTTTTTTTTTTGTGTCAACATCATATTCATGCAAAAGAAAATTGTTGAAATGCATTTATGATAACTGGATTGCAAAACTAATTGGAAATATGCATTCAGAGAATATTAATGGTTCACTGTCCAAGTGGAAGAATCCATCAAATTAAATTCCTATAGTGCTGTCCCAGGACAGCTGTTTTTTAGCATTTGACTTAATGACCTTACACCACGAATATGACTATTAGTTTTTCATGTTAATATCAAAGTAGGATAAACTTCAAGTATATTAGAGGACAGAAATAACATTCAGAAGGATTTTGAGATGCTGAAAGAATGAATAAGAGGGTGAAATTTTACATGACTCTATAGATTACATGAAATACACTAAGTTTAGGCAGAAATAACTGCTATCGACAGCAAACAACCTGCTAGCTAGAAGTCCTGAAGAAGTAGAGGTGAGGATACAGTAAATCATGAATAGTCTTGAGTCCACATTGTCATTGGTAAAAAATAATGGCAAGACAACAGAACTCTAGTTTTTAGTGTGTCTGGAAAGGTTTGGATGCACTGTTGTGGAAGTATTTAGGAATTGACCAACGAAGATGTATTATTATTTTTTTGAAGCAGCAAGATGGGATAAGCACCTGTTTTAGGTCCTTTCCAGCTTTCAATCTCCATGAAAGCTAATTTTAATGCACTTTGGTTTGTCTGTGTAAGAGGGAGACAGAGACCCTGCTGCTGTGAATCTCTGTTCTGCCCTATTTGTGCGATATGGTTGACTCCATGGGTACAACTAATTTACATCATTTCAGGATCTTGTCCCAAAGATGGAAAAATTGTTGATTGAAAAAAATATATCTATTTCTAAAAGTGAATCCAATTTCATACAGAGGCAAATGCCACAGAGCCAAAAGAAAGAAAACAAACCCAAGGTATAAATTAAACTGGCATCTTACAAAGCACCACATAAATAACCCATCTTGTTCTTAATAATAATATGAAATGAATTTCATGTGATCTGAATATGCATAAATACTGAAACACATTTCATTTAAGCAGAATTAATTTGTGAATTTATCAGTTCATTTTAACTTTATAGATTTTTTTATTAATACGTGGCCTTGCCAAATAAATTATAAACTGCGATTGTACCTCAGTCTTTGAGTAGCTGAAGATATGATTCTTTTCTTCAGAACAAAGTCCAAAGCTTTTAAAGCACACCTTTCCACCTTTCCAATTGCTTGTTTTTAATTTCAGATGGTTTACAAATATTTTCCATGAAAGTGAAAAAATAATTATTTTTAGTGAGGATAATTTTTTAGTCCCATTCAGTCACATTTGAATGTAGTTCCCTCTAAGAATTCATAGACCAAATCCGTTTTTAGTATCCTAATACCATTGCATTGCAACACAATTTCCCAGCCTACTGATCCAGTTCTAGAAATGTGACGGAACACAGAGCCTTCAATTCACAAATAGCACCAAACAAAACAAAAAAGTGTCAAGTAAATTGAGTGACGTTTTATAAACAGAAACACTATTTCGTAAATTAGTACTGTATTCAATTAGTGGGGGATTTGCATGTATACATATCTGCTCAAACAAATTATTTTAATATTTTATAGAATAGGCTTTATGGTTTTGTGTTTTCGACATTTTAGCAACTTTTAAATTTCTCAAAATAAAGAAAATCTGCTTAAAACATGCATTAAAAATGGAATTTGCTACAAGATTGAGGTACTGCAATTTAGGCATCTACATGTACAGTGTTTGCCTATGAGCTAGCTCGACAATCTCCCCTTGTAACACTAAAACCAAGTCACTCCCTTGGTTAACTAAATGTTTTCCGTACAATTATGAGATAGAGGAAGATATTGGGGCTTGATTCAATTGTCTAAGATAGATATCTAATGCTGACTGGGATGCCCCCAACATCCAGGGCTGGCAGGTATTACATAAAAATGAAGGGAAAATTCTTTTCTTAGGATGGAACCTAGAGATCCAATGGATATCCATGTGTCATCTCTCGTCTAGAGGCCTGTGTTAAGTTATATGTCTCAAACACTTTCTGCACAGTCATCTAAACTGCTCTGAGAATCTGGCACTGACTCAGACCCTGTTTAAAGTGCCTTTCCATATGGTATTTGAGATGCAGTCTCACACGAACTTCTTGGAAGGGCATGAGTTTCCTTACTCTCTGTATCTCTGTGATCCTAGAGGATATCTCAAACGGCACTAGACATTTACATTTAGGGAAAATGAATGAAGCCTTAAAACGGAGGATGATTCACTATTTTATATAAAGATACTTGCATAGAACCAGCTACATTTTATCATCTCGATCTCAAAATAAATGCCACCAGAGGTGTTATTTTTAAAATTAAATGTACTGTCTGGGCTTTGAGGAAACTACAGTCGTATGAGTGAAGCTCCATGGAGGCAATGTTATCTGGAGATAGAGTTAAATATAATTAGATCTCATGTTGGTGAAACTGAAGGAGTCAAATGCACTGATAATTTCATCACAGAGCAAAATTTCCTTTCGAATTCTCCCTGATCCATTTTCAACTATTCCATATCAAAAAGGGGGTATCAGCAATGTTGAATAAAATATGGTCAGTGAATAAACCTGAGTGAATAAACTATCACACTGGAGAACTGGTATTCTGCTTCTTGAATATTTTGGAGTACTCCAACTTTCTTTCTTAAAGAAAAAATCGTAGCACAATGTATCCAATTATGCAATCTCCTCTTGTGAGACTCCTCCCAGGAGACAGGAAGAATATGAGCACAGCAGGCTTGGTCTTCTACATCAAAAGAGTCTTGTATACTGTACCACGAACTTCTGCAGTCTCAGTGTCCCTAACTACTGCTTCCTGCCACCTGGCCATACAACACATCTCTACATTTTCAAGCTGTTAAAAAAAGCCATCTGAGTTTCAGCACAGCACTTACATCATTTCAGGCATGTCTGATTTTAAAAAAAAAAGACCAAAAAAAACCCAACAAAAACCCAGCAAAAAAAAAATATGTCTTGGAGCCATGGGGCACATCATGGTGCTAGCAGAAACTTGGAGCCTAAGTCTGTGTGCTGTGATCACACTAGTCTGCTGTAGAAGAATAAATCCCAAAACATAGCAGAACTTTCTGCACAGTTTGGCCTTGAGGCTAGAGATAATTTCCCCAAATTGGTGATTTCCTGAGAAGTGTCTCTCAGAAACCCACCCTTCATGCCACTTAAGACTGGAAACTTCTACATTTTCTAAGATGTTCCTTTCCTTCTGGTAAGACTCCCTAAATCTGTGATACTTTATAAAAACCTATATAATTTCCAACATAATATGCCAACTGGCAGAGTGTCTAATACCGTTCACCAAGATATTCTCATGTAAGTGTTACCCTGACTACTTTAACCATGGTGTGTGATTTGAGGTTTGTTTTTTTTTCAAAACGTGGGCTTGTCTTTTGAAAAACTAAAAAAAACAAAAAACAAAAAGCATGGCCTGGAATATTCCCTGAAGACAATGTACGCAGACCAACTTTCTGCTCTTTGTGACGTGGGGAACATTCCTCTTTATGCTTTCCCCACTTAACATGACTCCTCAGTCAATGGGCCATTTTAACCACTGTGCTTTGAGTTACTTGTGGTGATGACGTGCTTCAAATTTGATCATTATAAGATTTTATGTTTGATTAAGTATTTGCTGCAGCAAAAAGATAATTGCATGATAACTTGCTTGTTATCATGATCCTAGAGGAGACTGAGGTTTTATTTTAATGAATACTGTAAGCAAACCTAAGTAGATAGGATGAAAAACAGTGAGACGGTCTTACTTCAGGACTGCTAATCACAGTGAAGTAGGGATATCTCTGCTTGGAGACCTCATTGTGCCTGTTCAATACTTAAAGAAGGCTTTAAAGAAAGACACCGAGAGATGTTTTACTAGGATCTATATTCAGAGAATAGAAACAGAATGACACGCGTTGGAAAAGTCTTTTATGATCGAGTCCAGCCAGTACCCTAGCACTGCCAGTCCACCACTAAACGGTGACAATAAACACCACATCTACACATCTTTTATATATCTCCAGGGACAGTGACTCAGCCACTTCTCTGAGCTGTCTATTCTAATGCTTGACAAGCCTTTTGGTGAATAGTTTTCTCTTAATATCCAGTCTAAACATCCCCTGATGCGACTTGAGGCTATTTCCTCTTGTCTGCCACTTATTACCTGGAAAAAGACACCCCCACCTCAGTACAACCTCCTTTCAGGTAACTGTAGAGAGCTAAAAGGTCCCCCCGACCTTTCTTTTTTCCAGGCTAACAACCAGCTCCCTCAGCCACTCATCAGACTTAGGCTCCAGGTCCTTCACCAGCTCTGTTGCCCTTCTCTGGACATACTCCAGCACCCCAATGTCTTTCTTGTAGTGAGGGGCCCAAAAATGGGCAGAGAATTCAAGGTGTGACCTCACCAGTGCTGAGTACAGGGGGACAGTCACTGCCCTGGTCCTGCTGGCCACACTATTGCTGATACAGGCCAGGGTGCCATTGGCCTTCTTGGCCACCTGGGCACACGCTGGCTCATGTTCAGTAGGCTGTCAAAGAGCATCCCCAGGTCCTTTTTGGCTGGGCTGCTTTCCAGCCATTCTTTCCCCATCCTGTGTCTTTTCATGGGATTTTTGTGAGGCAAGCATGGGACCCGGGCTTTTTGAACGTCATCCAATTGGCCTTGGCCCATAGATCCAGTCTGTCCTACCCTCAGGCAGATACACATTTCCACCCAAGCTAGTCATCTGCCAGCTGACTGAGGGGGCACTCGATTACCAGGATAGAACAAGAGGTAATGGTCTAGCACGACGCCCCTGCAATGAGCATGAAGAGATTCCACCAGATCAGGCTGCTCAGAGGCCCGTCCAGCCTGACCTTGAATGTTTCCAGGAATGAAGCATCTATCACCTCTCTGGGCAACCTGTTCTAGTGTTCCATCAGCATCATTGTAAATACCTTCTTCCTTATTTCTAATCCAAATTTACCCTTCTTCAGTGTAAAACCATCACCTCTTGTATTTTCATAACAGGACCTGCTAAAATGTTTTCCCCATCTTTCTCATAGGCCCTCTTCTAGTACTGGAAGGCCACAACAAGGTTGAGTACCTCAGTCTTCTCATACACAGTTTGCCAGTCCTGCTTATGGCAGGGAAGCTTTGTTTGACCTTCATAGAGGTAACAATTAAAACAACATAAAGCCTTGTTTCCCTTAACTAATTTCATTGTGAACTCATGGTGCAGTCTTCTGACAAAATGGCTGAAATGAGGTCTCTGTCAAGAGGAGGAAAAAAAATGTTGGGAAAAGATGTTTGCAGGTAAATAAAAGTCTCTTTCTTTGGATACTGAGCATTCAGGATTCACTAAACGATTGCACTCCCTCTTGATTAAGCAAGAGAGCAAAGTGGGAGTCTCTGGGCACATTGCAAAGATGCACTTGTTCCACTGGCTTCTCTTGGCAGCAGGAGGTTGATTTGAAAGCATAAAAATGCTGACCATGAATATTCATTTACTTTATAAATCAACTTGCTTGACTATACTTACGTCTGAGTTCATGTCTCGCAAGCATTTTAATAAATAAGTTTGCTTAAAATAAGTTTGTTGAAACTGTGAATTGTTCTTGACTGTTTCAGGAATGATCTTAGAAGCTGAGCTTCAGATCTGTAATCTTAATCTTTAAAGCAGAACACTAATCAAGAACTACACCATACAGCTGATATACGGAAGGAAAAGTTATTGAAAGCTAAATGCTTATCAAAAAAATGGGGTTAAGAAAGTGATTCCTCAAAAGAAATATTTTGCAATAAATAAGATCAAGATATTTTAAAATTTGCTGCTATTTAGAGATATTGTGGAGAAACCACTGTGAGTTGCTAGAAAGCAAAGAAACAAAGAATAACAAGACAAATATTAAGGTTTTGCATAATTTTATATCTAGTCTTTAAAGTAGTTTTACTGCCAGTAGGATTAATTCAATGTAGAGCTATAATAAAAGGTGAATTTGATATGAATTTTTCAAATGAATACTGGAGATCTACAAAACAAGGTGGGGGGTGTTCTAGATTTTGGATAGTTCTTTGAATGTAGGAAAATACTGTTGCTCTTACGAAGTACGAAATCTTCTATTAAACATATACATCTTTTAAAATTATAATATGAACCAAAATTATCTAGAAAACCTAGTATCTAAAGGGATTCCTTTCCTGTTTTGTAACTCCGTGAGATCTAAGGCAATTGAATAAACAGCTTCATAAAAAACTTTAGCTTGCCTATCAAGACTCAGCTTGTTTACTCTTACAAAATAATGACAGCATAGAACAGACAGGAAAGCACAATATTGACTATGCATCTATGGGCCACAGTATTTTAATAACATTCCTGTACCTGTATTTCCATTGCAACTAAAATTACTGAAGCAGAAAGGGGGAAAAAAAGATGAAAGAAACAAAGAAACAAAACTTCTCAAATACATGAAATTAGATGAAACTGGGTTTTATTACATTGATAAATTAAGTATGAAGAGCTATTGTTTTAATTATTGTGTGGAAAAACAGGAATTAGCCCAGAAGACATGAGTGACTAGAAACTTGAAGAGATTATGTGTGTTACATCTCCTTCAAGTTCAAGTACTCAGTTAAGTGAAAGAGACGAAGATTTCTACCTCTTAATAAAGACCTCAAAAATGTATTAAATTAATCATTTATGTTGTTTGCAGGGTGTGATCACATCTGGGCTTTTCCAGGAAAACAGAGATTCTCAAAAACAAAGTTACCATGGAGACATAAAATCAAAAAAAAAAATTTATTATTTAGAGAAGAACCCAAATTTGCCTTTTTCACAGAAGTAAAACTCATACAAGAGTTTAATAGGTGTTCTTCCTTCAAAAATCTCTATATTATAATTTCTAAAGTATCAGTGAGGAAGCAGATATCTAACAATTTTAATATTCTTTATTTTTCTCGTGAAGAAGAAATTTACTGGGCGTAATAGTAGAAACCATATAATTTATACCAGTTTCTCTGCTAAGGGTAGTTTCTCTGTCAAAAGTCCAGGGAAGGGGGTGTATGTTGTTCTACCAGGAAAAAAAGAGAGCAGAGAACAGATTTAATCAGCTTGGAGTCCAGTTGTCCTAGACACAAATTTTGTGTTGAGCTCCTGCAGGATTCCCTTGCCAGACCATATTAACCAGGTATTACAAACTGGAAAAGATGCTGGCTCATTACTCGTTTCAGTAAAATGCTCAGCTTATGTGGACTCTAATCACCCTCTTAACAGAGTTCAGAGAACTGCTGAGATTTGTAAAATCGTTTCTCAACTTTTTGTAAACACCGTATACTTTTGATGCATATCTCTCTGTGTGATCCTCCAGAAAGTAAACTTCCCCTCTCGAGCAGCTCAGCTTAAACCCAAGCTCAAGCCCAATCACGCATTTAATGTTTTATGCCATGAAAAACAATCCAATTACTGCTAAAGTGAGATGGGGAAGACAGTGTTAATTACTGATAAATGTCAGCAATTAATTAGCTTGCAGGCATGATTTCAGTAAGCTAACAGTAACTGAAGATGTTTGTTTCTGTTCTGGAGAAGCTGAGCTGCTGTTTTATCAAAAATTCTATGATATTCTATACATATGCACTTGTTTTCTGTCATTTTTCAACTTTTTTGAGAATCAAAAACTTTGTCAATCACATCACTGCTATGTTAGTTGCAGAACTTGTCAGCTACTGTCTGTTTCTTTGCAGATCTCTTCTTATCTTTAATCAGCATTTATTACACATGTACCTAAATTTTGTGCCTCTCAATACATAAAATAATATTTATTTTTCTGGAAACTTTTCATCCACGTCCACAGCTGTCGCCAACAGAATGCCAGCAGACCTGACAGAATTCCAACAAGCTTATATTTTACCTTTCTATCATTGATCATCTGTACAAAACTGATGTGAGATTAAATTGCCCATACTATCCAGATGAAAAAAAGTTTTGTACTACTTTTACACTAAATATAAATTGAATTCTCTCTTAAGCTTTTTTTTCTTTTTTGCAGTATGTAACTTAGAAAAGTATTTCAAGGAAAAGTGTGGAACAAAGTAGAAGAAAAATTTGAGTGATGCTAAAAGCAACATATAGAGTAGAACTTTATTTATTACATTTTCTTCTGCTGAAATTCTTCTAATGCCTATTCAGCTGCCTGAATCAAATTCCTCTGTGTTTGCAATCCCTTTTTATTTGTTTTAATTTTTCCCTTCACATAGTGAGGTACGGGTTATCAGTAACTGCCACCTTCAGGCGTTCTTAGATCAACCCTCTTATTGCGCTGTCAAAGTTCAGATGACAGAATGGGAGCGGAACTGAATTTTGCAAGTGACACCTATTTGTTTCTGACCAGAAACAGCCACAGGGCTATCCTTAGTTAACCCAGTAACATCAGAACAGCACCTGTGAAATTTTTCAAGACCACGTATGAAACAAAATGCAGGGATACGAGAGGCCTTAGAGCACAGACTCTTATTGTTTCAACAAATTAGAACCTTGTTTGACTGTTTAGTTTTCCCTGAAAGGCTCTTCATAGCATGTCAACTTCACAGATGTCATGATACTCTTTTTGCTTGTCTTTAGGTTATCTTAGCAGTAGCACGTGGATAACTGCATGTAAGCGAATTAAAGGCTTTTCATATCTTCTGTTCAGCATATTGCGTGCATCCTACACAATTACCATAATGTTCCACAGAAGACACATCACTGAGATTGTAAACATCAATTTTTCAAATTATTTATCCTATCTGATTCTCTTCTAATCCAATTTTTTTGAGAAGAGAAAGTTGGAATTTTTTTTTCTATAATCTCATGTACTGATTGCGAGACCCACAAAAAAGAGTAAAATACAGATACAGGCATGACCTTTCCCACTCCTCTTCTACTTGCCAAAAACATTCTGGAGTCCTTAAGATCAAAAGCTTCTCTTTGAAAATACAGTTTTAGCTATCCATTCAGCTATTATCACCATTTGTACAAGCATGGGATATGTTTTTTGTCAAAAAATGACAATCCCTTTTATTATTATGCTAAAACAGACTCAACTCTGCAACAGTTTCCTGTGAGTCAGCTTGCACTGGCTCCCTTCCTAATCTGTGCCATAAAGATCTCATTACAATTAACTGATTTTATGAATAAATGAAAAGCTTCTTCTGTGGTATATCCTAATTCTACCAGCTATGGATTGCATCTGTGGACAAAATGATCTCAAAAACTATTTATGAAGAACCAAGGTGATATTCAGTCTCACAAAACCAACGATCAAATCGTTACAGCTGCAGGATGTGACCCTGCTCTGCCTGCCATACCAGACTCTGTTCTCAAGTTCAAATGGAGCTAACATTACTGCAAAAGTCTCTCTGTGCTAAACTATCTTTTATTCTGATAGAAGTGGGTTTAAGTCATACACAAAGCTTTGTTTCCTGATAGCATCTATTTAAAAAAAAAAAAAAAAAAAGAAAGAAAAACAGCAGAAACAAAATCCTCGCATGAAAATCTGAGGATTTATTCAAACTCATTATGGAAGTGAGTTCTCACAAAAAATCTGAATATCTGAATTTTAACTTGATAGTTGCTTGCATGCAAATTGGCTCTTTTTGATCATTGGTTCTGTTCCCTGTGTGTTTAGAGAGGTATCTTGTATTTTTAACTAAAAACAGAGCTAAAGACGGAAAAGTAGAAGGTGAATTCCCTTCGTTTTGTTTATTTTCTTTGCTATGCCCAATGACTAAAGTGTGCAACATTGCTCCAAAGAGTGCATAGTTGCAGAACTGTTACTGAAGATGCTTTTTAAAGAAATACATGTCAAGTGAGTGTGAGGGATTAATTTGATGTGAAAATGTACATTACTGATCATTATTTTATGTAAATAAGGAAGGACAGTTCAGTGATTAAGGCTCTGAGTAACTGAGGATAAGAGGCTTATATTTCTTCTTTATTAAAATCAATTCTTTTTCTTGATCTTCAGCTCCTCAGAGAAATGTGTGAGGGTTGATTTTAAAAACCCTCCTCAGTCATTTATCTGAATTTTTTATATGATTAAGTACCTATAAGACCCTGAGTGCAAGACTTTCAGGGTGTATATAGATTTTGCAGTAAGGCAGCTAGATCCATACCTGGGAAGATTACAGCCATATGAGCATAGCATTCCCTAGGATGGGTGCAGTCGGTAACACGGTACCACAGCTGGTATTTCCACATCATGCTGTGTGACTCCAATCACACATGTTTGCTTGGAGACAGAGTTGACATTTTGATGAACTAGAACGTTGTAAAACTCCAGATATCTGCCACATGTGAAATGGTAACAGTAAAACTTGCGAATTCAAAAGGTTGTTTTAGTGATGAGCAGCATAAGGAGTTTTGAGGATAAGTTATATTTCATGTAAAAGGAACCATGTAAATATTTGAAGATATGACTGTATAGGAAATGAAGCCAGTAAAAGATGAATACAACTTGTGTCATAAGTAGCCTCATAAACATGATTCTGTTAGTGCCTGAACTTTGTCCACAGGAGAGATTGACTCTCGTCAAACACGTACAATGTGTATCCTTTGTGTGTTTTGTGTGTGGTGAAAAAACTCACAATATAAGAACAATGAAGAATTTATATCAGTCAATGATATTTATAGCAGTCTGTTAGCATTATAATCAAGAAAATACTTATTTTCTAACAACTATAGCATTCTAATAACTGCACTATTCTAATAAATATAATTCTTAGTATTCTCATAATTGCTAGCATTTATAAACTAAATTACTATTGTAGCTAATTTTCATTAATAAAAAACAAGAGGTATTTGGGCAAATCATTAGTCCAAATCATTTTCCAGGAGGAATGTAATGTGGTTTTGTGGAGCTGTGGGGTGTCTTCCTCCTTACTCTTGGAGTTTTTTGGGATATTTTCATGTGTTTTCTAACAGCACCTCCTTAATTGGTCTTTGATTCCACTTTCTGTCAGATCTACTCTATGTGGTACTTTTTCCGTATGTTGGATACTTATTCTTTGTTTTCTGTTTTCATCTGTAAAACCAGCTGCACAGGTTGCACTCCAGAGGTGGCCACTAATTGACCACTACTGCAGCATTTATAGCCCTGGGCCTCTGGTATCATCCTGTGCTCCTGCTCTCCATCCCTGCGCCACCCTCCCACGCCCATACTCTTCTACGCTGCATTTGTGTCACAGGTTCATAGGCAGTTCACACGGCACACAATGGCACAGTGAGTCCAGACAAAAATGTGGGAAGCCCTAATTCTGAGCTTTTGTCACGTTAAAAAAGACCCGTGTGACTAAGTGTAACATAAAGACAACTCGACCTTACCAGACTGAATTTAGATCATGGTACTCTAAAAGACATGCTTCAGCTACAAAAAATTGGTATTTTAAGCATGGACACCATCCTAAAACTATAGAGAACTCATATTGCCATGTGTACAATTATTTCAAGTCTAAATTCTCTGCTGAGATCAGTGGCAAAATTATACTAAAGTCAGCGGGATCTGTGCCACCATACACCCCACTTGGAGTAAAATACCTCTTTGGTATTCAGAATGAGCACCAGTATGCTGCACTCATGAAGCACCACTCCAGAGCCTGAAAGCGCTACTACAGCCTGCACCTTAGAGGGCAAGAATTTTCATAGTCCTCTCTAAGTCTCCCACTGCCTCTCTGCAGATGGATGATTTTCAACAATAGCAATGGCTATAATTTTTGCAAAAATCCTTTGGGATTCTTTTTCATGCTATTCATGTTTTTACAGCCGTCTCTGCTGATTTCGGATGGAAAGAATTAATTTGAATGTTTATACTAATATGTTAATTTTTAATTAAATTTCACTACACAGCATTTTCTTCTGTGGCCACCTCTACATATGTGGGCTTATGTAAACTCCATAGAACATTTCTTATTATTGGTTTTAATACTGAATGCAGTATGCCATAATACCTTTTATTTTTCATTAAAACTGAAGTAATGAAAATAAGCCTAGATACCATTAGCTGATGAGTTTTTAGAGTAGATGGCATAAATTACACCTCAAATCAATTTTACTGGCAATTTGTTACTCTACAGACAGAATTAGGGATATTCACTCATTTTGTGTCATAATATGCATTTCTGTTTGACCTATAGTGTGAAAATGCCTTTTCGAAAACAACAAAGCAAGGGGATAGGCAGACACCTTTTATTAATACCATTTTTTTCTCTTACAAGTCTGCATAAATTTTCATAACCAAAATAATTTGCTTTTTTTCACAGCAATTATCTTCTGTCATTTTCCGAATTACTTGAGAGAGGTTAATTCGTATGCAACAGAGCTAACATTTTTTAATGCAGAAAAAGATTTTATCTAAGAATCCTGAGCTTAGCTCCTAGCACAGATACCTATTGAAACAGGCTTTATTTTTTAGGAAAAAAAACCCAGAAATCATTGTGGCAGCATGATTATCCATTTTTTTCTTAGCAGATAGATATATATATATACACCTACATGCAGTACTTGAAATATTCACTTGCTGTTACACTGGCATTTTCAAAAAATCTATTTTATTTTTTTCTAGAATACCATAAAAATATTATTTTTACATATGTGCCTATACTAGTTTTCATTTTCTGAGCCTTAGTTATATTATAGAAATTGTCAGCTACCAAAGTATGTGTTTCATTCAGTATTAACTGTTCTTAGGGTATTGAGTAACCTGTACAGCTGTGACATAAAACAGCAGAGGATGTGTATCTCCTCACTTATGTGTACTCTTCCTTTCAAATTAGTTCTTGAAAATTAGTCTTGAAAATTAGTTCTTGAAAATCAGTCTAAGGCTGAGATAGAAAATGTATTTCTGATAAACATTCAGCATGTCCCTAAAAAGAAAAATCTGAGAAGATCTCGGTGCAAAATTCAGCTGTGTGACTAAGTAGTGACTTTACCTGTCACCTCTAGAAGTTATTGTACTTTTTGACACAGCTTTACCACTGCATTTACAAGTTAGTTTGAAATCAGATGCCAAGCTGATTGGGGTAAAATGAGGAAGGAGGTACATAATCTTCAAAATAATGTCACAGAAGGATAATTGTATTATTCAAATTCATAGGCATTTATGGCAATAATAGTCATCTTCCTAAAGGGGCTGAAAGCTTCAGGGCCAGTTCTCTCCTTTTCTTGTCCCCTTTAAGTTTAAATTACTTCGCCATTTGTATACCTAATTAGTTTTGGCTGATATGTATCTTATCAACATGTAATATGTAGTGCCAGTTCTTATACTTCGTTTCCTATCTCGAATTATATTAGTCTCATTGCTTTTGTAGTCTGTTCTATTTAAGAGACTGGTCTAAGCAACAGAGAAATATCCCTGAATAAATACCTTTTTCCTGCATTGAGGCATTTGAATCTTTTCCATCTGCTGTTGTAGATATGCTTCTGTCACCAGCCTAAATGCCTGAGGATAACAGAGGAGAAAAGATTTAGTTAAAGAAAGCTTTGTATGCTAAAGTCAGTCCTCATGACACTTTTATCGCTTCAGAGCTGACTTGGAAGTCAGGAGATAAGGGCTATGTGGGTAAGAAATACATACCAATAGAGAGGTGAGTATGCAGAGGTGCTAAATACTTTCAGAGCACTTCAGAAGCATCTCTAATGAAGACACAGTATGGATTAAAATCACTCACAGGGCAAATCTTCTGAGCGTACTAGAACAGCACCAAGTATGAAATTGTCTCCTGCCCTGCCGCTGCAAAATGTTCCCTTGCACAGCAAATAGACTTATCAAATCTGTGCCAAATGCTGCAATTCTGTCAAGTGCTACGCAGCCCTCATTGAGACAAAAGCATTATTTTCTGTGTTTCTCTGTGTAAAAAATCCATATGGACTTTGACATTGGACCCACTGTTATTAATACTGATATTATGGTATCTCTGGGAAGGTTTTATGAAGGGCAAAAGAAAGCTAGCAAAATGTGTTCCTTCAGATTACAGGGGATTAGGATCATTTGTATTAGAAAGTGACAAGCAATACATAAATACCTTTTACAAGAATTTAATAATGCGTATAAATGTGTAATGCTGAAACTGATGGCCCCATTTTATAAGCTTATTTTGTGGCTTTAAGCCCAGTTGGAGATGGAACACCTCACAACTGCTCATTCAACTCCTCCTCTTCTCCCCCACCCCAGTGGAATGAGAAGGAGAATTGAAGCAAAACTTGTATGTTGAGATAAGAACAGTGTAATAATTGAAGATAAAGTAAAATGCAATAATAATCGTAAAGGATAATAATGATAATGATGATAAAAGGAAAAAAACATGTGATGCACTATGCAATTGCTCATCAAAACACAGCACTGTAATAGCCACTGAGGAGAAATTAACTCTACCTTGGCTGAAACCAGGACAGCTTAGTGCATGACCTTTCATATGTACTTTTAGTATATCTAGCAAAGGATCATGCTGCTCTTTTCTTCAGTGCATTGAGTAGGTAAATAAAATAACTCAGAGGAAGCTATGTTCTCTGTTCAATTGAAATAAATATTCATGTTGTGAGACCATAAAAAAGAACTTCTTCTTTTTTACCTTTCAGCTTTTGATATCATGAAGAATTGGCTTGGCATAAGTAAGTTAGACGTGCAGGGCAAAAAAAAAAATCATTACTGAAATCATTACAAAATGGCACCATCCCATTTACAATTTCTACATTTGTGCTTTCGTGTAAGGGGTGCAGGCTGGGCACTCAACCTGGTTTAAAATGACACATGATAACTAATGGGTAAAGTGACTAGTAAGTAGGTATTTACAGTAACTACTGAAGACCATTTGAATACTCACCACTGAAAGATTGTAACTTACCTAAATAATAGCAAATATTGTCTTACAAAATATTCCTGTTTGAAATACCTTAAACGAACAAGGAATATGACTGTTTCCACAAGGAGTCTTAAATATCCTAAATTCTCCCAACTTCTAGAAATTCCATTTTGCTATGGATATGGTTTTAATGTTCCTGATTATCCTGAAGCCAGGTAAGGTTTGATATACTTTCCCAGTGTCTTATGAAGATTAAAGTATTAGCAATGATTCATTCTGATATTAACCATCAGAGAATATTTTTTATTTTATCCACTTGGCTCATCATGATTATATAATTACATGTATAATAATCTAATTCAATAACCAACAAGAGCAAGACATTTATTAATAACTTAATTTCTGGTCCTTCTGAGTTGTTCTGTAGACGTAATATTGAATTGCATTTTGCCATTTAATAATATTGCTATTTACAGAAAAAAATTATGTTAAAATTAATTTTACACTCTTAATTGTTCCTGATCTGTAGCAACTGAAGACCTGCATCTTTTAAAATTAAAATTTCATATAGTTAATTGATTTAAGAACAGAATCTTTCATTGCTGTTTTGTACAGAAACAATCAAAATAATTGGATAATTTCTATTTCAAATTACTAATTAGACTGAGAAGATGATGAAAATCATTTTCTGACTCTCAGGAACCAAATTTGCTCTGAGAGAAAAAAAACTATTAATCATTTGTAAGATCAGGTCTTCTTTATCAAACTTGAAGAATAAATAACACGGGTATAGCTCTTCAATATGTAAATAGTCCAAACCAAACTCTCCTGTGTCAGTGATTTAAGAATATACAAATGGTTTCGGCAAACTATGTTGCAAGCATTCTTTTTCAGCTACAGAGCCTAAGGGAATCCACTGATTGGTGTGTGAGAAGTATACAAGATCAGCCACAGCTGAGATGCCTTAAACTCAGCTTTAAGATCCTTTCCAGTTTACAGGTCCAAAAGGATAGATGGGCATGCAAGAATTTCAACAACAAAATCCTGCAAAATTAACCACCACTTTATTCCCAGAGTTTTTTCAAGAACAATACTCTGGTTTCTCTAGCTATTTAGACCAATGTAAGTCTATTTAGAGGGCATTTTTTAGGGTTATACTTGGAAAAAAAGAAAAAAAAAGTGACAGGTAAAACTGAATTTGATATAAGGAAGTCTAAATTATGTTTTCTAAGAACTGCAGATTATATTCCTAGATATGGTTAGGTCACAGGATCCTAGTATGTGCTTCTGCTCCTACTTAGAAATAAAATTTTGGAAGTTTAATCTCATAAGTGGAATTTGAATGGAAAATAGATGGTTTTCACAGAAAGAAATATAATCTTCATGTATTTCAGAAAATTATTATGTAAATTAGTTTCTTGTGGTCTTGCTTTATCAGGAACACTGTAATTATATTTTCATTACCAAAATATCTTTTCCCTTGCTACTGCTTTCAAGACTTTAATTTTGTTGGTTTTGACATCCACCAGCCGAAAAGTTGCTGAATCTGTTCCCTTCTTTCTTTCAGGAGAACACATATTCTAGAAAATTAGCCCTCAGGATGTAAACTGTCTAAACACCCAAAATGCTTCGTGTTACCATGGCTTGAGAGGTATATGGAAAGTCCATCCGTTTTTTATTTCAAGGCAAGAACAGCTATTTACAGCATTTGGCTCATAAAGGCAGTGCATCTCCCAAACACATTTGTATTCTTGTCCTTTCCAAGTTCATCCTCCTGCATCTTTTTGACTGTCCTCTCCCTCTAAGTCTTGCCTAATTAATGAGGGAATTTGGGAAGCAGTGCAGCTTATAGACCACTACACTTTGACTTCCTTAGATAGAAGGAATTCCAGAGAGTATTAATATGTCTTCTTATATCATGTGCCTTCCAGAAATACAGCAAAATATTAGTTCCCAGAGTAATGAAGGAACAGGATTTGAAAGTGACCACACAGCTGTGTTCCACCTTTTCAGAGCTATTTGACTGGATCGTGCTGGAGGGAGATACAAGCCTAAGCATATCACATATAGAGACTTAGCAAAGTGTAAGTTTGGCAAAAAGGCTTTGAGGCTGCGAGGTTGGATATGACCAGTAAAAAGGGAAGGAAGTCCATTGAGAGAAGCTGAATGAAAGTGGATTAATTGGAATAACTCAAGTATATTCTGATGGCCTCTGTGGAAATGTGGTGGGATGGACTGATGGAGAAGAGGGTTGCTCATCTGCTAAGAGCTTGTGTCTTCTGTCTCATATAGGGTCATCAGAGAGGTTGGATATTCCTATATTTTTATATTCTATATTATAATATTTTATATTATATATTTTATATTTCCTACACTTTTTGTGGTTTTATTTTACACCATAGGTAAGCTATGGCTTCTAAATTGAATCTGTTATATTTAACCTGTTTCCTGTAAAGTTGGTTCCATTTTTAAATAGATATATTCATCCAATACATATTTTTAAATATTTATTTTTATTACAGCCTAAGTCTCACAAGACCCCTAACAAAATTTTATGGCCGACACTTCAAAAACATATAGCAAGAAACTACCCCCAGTGCCACAAGTCTTACAATCATGGTGTGTTATGTGCCATATCGGTGACATAGGGAAATATGATCTGGAGAAAATCTTTTTTTGGTGGGTTGTTTGGTTGGTTGGCAAACATTTCTATATAGACAGCTTATTTTATTCAGAAAAAACCATATAGAAGATTGCTACACAGAAACAGCCAGGCATATTCTGACATCCTTGTTCCTGTTTCTATGCATAGTGACTATTAAAGCTACATAAAAGGTCAGTTATGTCCCCTAGCTCTATTTGCTACAAGTTTTATAATGCATATATAAAATGAAGACCAGGTTTACTACTGCTTTTTGTCTCATCTTTGTAAGATAATGTCACGCTTGAACATGATGTAACATTTTAAATTTTTTTTCAAATTATTTTTTTCCTATTTCTGATTTAAGCACAGATATAAATTGTTTTAATTTTTTCCAGTTCCCACTTAATTTTAGTCTTCATATAAGTAATAAGAAAAGTCTGTGATGTTTGAATTGTTTACTAAGTAGGAGAGAGAGTTTGGGCATATAGATATTTCCTAACAAAATAGGTACATTTAGAAAAATAAATTCCGTTTGAAAAGAATCCAGTAGCCTGAGTGCTCCTTTTTTTCAACACAAAAGAAAGAACACTCCAAGGATCAGTCCACTAATTAAAACTGAAATCTTCAAACGAAAATTTGTTAGTAAAAGTTTTTTTCTGAATTTTTTCCTTTTTGATACATACAGAGTGATACATATGGGGTAATTTCAGGTGTTGGTTGTCTGATCTTCCCATGGGCATTTAAGAATTTACATGTAAGCTTCTTACTTACCTCTCACAAAGGTATGTACCAAACAAGACAAGAAAATGAGTGAGTTTAGGATTTAAGTGAAAATGGAAATGTCAGTGAGTCAGTGAAGATTCCAAAAAAACAAAAAGTTAATTTTTTTTCTGGACAAGAGCAGAGCATAAAAATAGAGAAAAGCACTACTGCCTTAGCTAACCATTTTGGTTTATAATCTGTGTTTATATTAGGTTAGCAATCTCATCTTGCCTTCACTCGTGACAGTTTCTGAGTCCTGAAATTTCTGCAGGATTTCTGACTGTGAGTCCATGAACAGGATGGATGCAGAACCTGAGGATACAGTTTCCCACCACTGCACAGACATTTACCGGAGTCTCCACTGAGCTATGGGACTAAATTATCTTCCACCCTGAGTTAGAGAGACTTGTTAAGCAGGACTTGTTAAGCAGAGTGTTGTGGGCAATTGACTCAAGGGGAGTGAAAGTGGTGAAGAGATCACATTATTGACCTTGTAGCTAGGTAGAGTCATGACTTCTGATGCTTTCCTCTACTAAAAGGAAGTGGAGTTATTTAAATTATTAACTTGTTATACCTGGACTAAACCAAATGAAAGAAAAAGATACTAAAAAGGACAACATATTTTCTTCCTTTGTGAAATTTGTACACAGTAATTTCAGGTCAAAAGCATTGTGTACTTTTGATATTCTCATCCTGCCCAACAAGGACAAATGATGGGAAGGATGAGAATGTTCATGACAATGAACAAATATCAATTTAGAATGCCTACTTTTTTCTTATTATCCCAAGAAAAAAAATCCAAAAATTTCCTGTAGTAGGCAGTATATTTGTAGAAATGTTTTTCTTTCTGTTCTTTAGAATAGGAAAACATATGCAGGAGCTAAAACCACAGGAAATTGTGTGTAGGAACCCAGACTTCAGAACTGAAAAGTGTAAAGAAAAATCTGTGTTAGGATTGAAGTGCCCACTAATCCAATGAGAAATTTCTAAAGTTTTATTCCTCCATTGCCTAGAAACATGTTTCTATCTACCAGTCTACAATTCTTTCCGCACATATTATATATTTTTACTATTTTCTTTTCTTACTCCCTGATCTTTTTTTTAAAATATACATGCAAAGAATACACATTTTCCTATAATTACTGATTTTTTTTTTCTTCTGATCTGCCTGCCTATCTGAACAATGGTTTATTGCAGGCTTGAAGTCTGAATTAATTTTTCTTAAACAGATAGGGCCATGTTTTGACTCTAAATACATGTGCTCAGTGGCTAGCATGACATGAATAATTTCTTCTTTCGACTGGAAATATGTATTCTCATGCATTCAAGAATATTTGCTTTTCCACTGTCATACCCTGTTAGTGATTCAAAATCACCCTTTCTTCAGACAATAAGTCCTTTTTATCCTTTGATGTCTTCAGATGATGCTTTCCAGGACAATACCAGAAATTATTCTTACTGTCCTGAATTCTGTGACCACTTATTTTACATTATTTTACTCCACTCTCTTCCTAATATTTCAGTCCTTCTTAAGGTCATCTGAAAGACCGCATAGCATACTTAGGATTTCCCTCCTAATTTATTTTATTACCTATTTCCATTAGCAAATATTTAAAGGCCATTACAACAATTCTCGAGTAGAATTTAGTTCAGGATGCCTTTTTTTTGTAAAGTAAACCCGTTGATTTCTCTTTCCTTTAATGGTTTTGCATAAACCAGATCAACATTCCTCTAAAAGGGAAATGAAGGCCTAGTTAATACAGCTAGTGGAGCTTAAGGGTAGAGTCTATACCCTTTAAGGCAGACAAGAAAGATGAGATTTGGTTATTAGACGTCTAACAATACTTTGAGGCTTTACCACATTCACCGCATCTTCAGCTGTCACTCCAAGGAAGCATGGATCTCCCATAGGTTCTATGCTACTGCAATCAGTTCCACATGAATGTCTTGGATGCCCTATGGCATCCAGAAGAGAACGAGGCATTTGAGTTCCACCCCTACACAAGTACACCTGGAATGGATTATTTGAGCTTCAAAACAGCTGCCACCCTCTATGTGATGTTTCACTGATTACATTTCCGATATACAAATCAATGAGCTTTCCTTCATTTAATTAACCTAGAAAATCACCCAACTTATTAGATAAAAATATCAAGTTGTACTGGAATAGACAATTTTGCATTTTAATTTATTTTACTTAGGAATATATGTATTCAAATATGACTCATATTAAAACTAGGGCTAAAGCTTACATGTTATTAAGGGCAGCCTGAGGAGACTTTAGCTTCTCAGTCTCTAAACCTGCATTACAGCCTCTTATTTGCCTTGTGTAACCAGAATTCCTGCTGCCAGAAAGTGTTTTCCAGATGGAAGATGTGATCTGGACTTAATTAGAGATCATAAAGTAGGATGGCCAAAAGAGGCCTAAAGGCCATCTGTCACAGCCTTGTCATTAGAAGTTTAAAGGAAAAAGGGTGGCAGATCAAGGAATTTTTTTTTTTCCTTGGATTTCATTTTTGTATTTAAATCAATCTCTGAAATAATGAGAAAGACAGTTAATTTCTATATTCAAAAGAATATCTGTATACTATGCTCTATCTCATTATATTTTTTACAGGTATGGTTATGTTTAGTATTATTTAGTATTTATTATGTTTAGTGTAATTTGACCTCAATTTAAACCCATGTATTTAACTGCAAATCCTTTGAAGTCATCCAATACACTCACAAATATACCAAAAGGAGCAAAATTCTCTTTCTACATTCTGCTTTCCTACCATAAAATAGCTTATATTTCATTCTTATTTCTGTCTCAAATCATATTGTCCAAGATTAGAACACCCTGCTTGTGACATTGAAGGTAATAAGCATCTCCTTCTAAAATTTCCTCATGGAAGACATTTCTTTCAAAGCTCTAGATAAATTAATGAGGGCATTTGTTCCAGTACTTCATATGCTCTATGCCTAGATCAGAGATAGCAATTAAGATTTCAATTTGTTCCATTAATTTGAGGTAATTTCTCATATAGGTTCTTAATAATCAGGCTTAACATTATAACATAATAGAAACTTTTGCTGCATTTTAGGACAGCAATGAATTAAGTGTTTTCAGTCAAGGGTACTCTGCTGTGAAACAGGTTAGAGAAGAGAAAACATTAAGGCAAAAGGTGTCTTATCTTCAAAACATGCTGCAAAATCCTTTTTCCATTCCATTCTCATTTTCATTCAAGTCAATGGACTTTGCCACAGTGTATAATTGTAACATAGGATGTACATAAGACTTTCTTGTTTGGTGTCCTGTCTGTGATATGCATCACGTCAGACATGCTACGGAAAAATGCAAATGATTCATAGCCTGAATAATTAAGTTACAGCAAACACTTCTTAGATTCGGCCAGTAAAATTAACCAGAAATATATAGAAATCAGTCAAAATGTAAACATTTATCCCTCTGAAGATTATGTAACACTTCACTGGAACATTTCCTTATAGGCTGCCTTCAAATTCTGACTGGTTTTCCATCCACTCGTTCAAATGAATGCTTGACAATGAAACTGAGTAAATGTATGACAACATGCTGGAGTGCTGCAGAGACTGAAATTTCAGCATTTCCTAGCTTCGTTACAGAAGACTGAGAAATTCTTGGACTTTACTCCTAACTAACTGGAAGGGGGGTGGGGGGGAAGTTTTATAAAACTTAATTTCTTTATTGCAAACAACTCTGTCCAAAAGTATGAGGGTTTATCTATTTCCCTTTCTAATATAACAGGGTAAGCTTTGTGATTATCTATATAAATGTTCAATTAGCCTTAATGATGTTTTATGGTGATTAGATTCACAGGCTGAAAATTATTATTGTTAGTGATACTCATGGGGAAAAATAAGGGGAAAATCAATTCTAACTTTGTATGCACAGTGAAGGACTCTGAACTAGCTTGTACTACAGAGGAAAGATATTTCAGAGTTATAATACATTATTCTATGAAAATAGAGTAATCATCTTAATGTTCAGAAGCAGTCAAACAAGCAAATTGAGTATTACAATTTATTAGGTAAGGAATGGAGAACTAATCAGAAAAAAATGTTGTGGCACAGTAGAATACATAATGTTCCTGGAACAGGAATATTTGGCTAAAATAAACCAAGTCACCTTATCAAAAAAAACCCAACAAAACAAACCAAAACAAAAACTTGGAAAAAGTAGAGGGAAAAGTAACATGATGACCAAAAGTAGAAGAGCAATAACTAGTGATTAAAATCATGCCACTTTTGTCATCCTAAGAAAAACTTAAATAATTTTTAGCACATTAAAGATTTACCAAACCACAAATGTCCAAGAAAGTTGAAACAGGTTTGTTGAGGTTTCTTGGCTTGGTTTTTTTCTGTTTGGTTGGTCTTTTTTTGGGCTTCTTGTTTGGTGTTTTTTCAGTGTCTCAGAATGCAAAAAGCAGGAGGCAGCAGAT
>VZTA01007083.1:42715-54345 GCA_013398855.1 Mohoua ochrocephala | reverse complement strand
TCTCTTTTTTTTTATTTGCTACTTTCCATTCACAGTCAGCGCAGAGCTCCGGCAGGAAGTAAGCGCCCATGAATGCTTTCGGGAAGCATCAAGAAACTTGGTTGCTGAAGAACCCCCAATCACAGCAAAGTCTTTGCCCCGACAGAATTGCAGCTGGAGATGCACAGGGCAGGGGGGCAAGGAGAGCAGGGTGTGCGGAGGAGTAGGGTGCACGGGCAGCCCGTTCTCCAATGCAGAGAATATTCTGTATGGAGCCAATTCCTGCAAATACTGAAATTCGCCGCAGGAAAAAAAATAAAAGTCACAAAACAAATACCAATCAACTCTGTCTCCATGGGGAAAAAGCGCACGGCCTAGTTCCCAGTTCTCCCAGCTGGTACCCTCCAGCACATGCTTTTCTGGACCTCAAGGATGATTATGATCCAGCTGCTGAACCACCTCATACACTGGTTTAACTGGGAAGGGGTGGACCCAAATCCCCTTATACAGAGAGAAATGTAATTTAACTAAGTGGTTTTATAACTACAAAAAGCGTATGTCTAGAACTTGGCGCTATACTGTGATTTAGAATAACTAAAAAAAAATATATATAATACTGTACAAACGAAAATAATTCATATCAGAAGGAACCATACAATTACTCTAGGCTCACAATGCTGACCAGCATATATGAAATCCTACAGGTTAAATAAAAACTGACTTCAGAACTGACCCCGGCAATTCCACATGCCCCTCCTATTTCTAAGAGGTTTAGAAGCAGCACGCGGAAGGCTGGTGAGGGGAAACTGGCTGAGGGCAGAAGGGAGAACCCCTGATTTCTCCCAGAGAAAAGAGGGAGCTGGTACCACTCACCTTCAAGGAAAAGGCCAGTCGCATGTGAGTTTTTGCAGGAGACTGTGCATACTCTTCAAGAACCTAATTTATGCTCACAATATATTTTAGTTTAAATCACAGAAATTCCTCATCAACTTCTGAAGTCCATGATTTATCAGAAAAATATGCTGAAGTTAACAGCAAACCCCATAATATTTAAATGTGAAAGCGTTACAGATTCAAATACACAGATCAAACATTTCTTTTTAAAATATGTGAAAAATCACATCACAGTACAAGGTCCATATGTACACTATCTCCCTTTCTTTTTTTGTTTAGTAATTTCCTTTCCTTTCCTTTCCTTTCCTTTCCTTTCCTTTCCTTTCCTTTCCTTTCCTTTCCTTTCCTTTCCTTTCCTTTCCTTTCCTTTCCTTTCCTTTCCTTTCCTTTCCTTTCCTTTCCTTTCCTTTCCTTTCCTTTCCTTTCCTTTCCTTTCCTTTCCTTTCCTTTCCTTTCCTTTCCTTTCCTTTCCTTTCCTTTCCTTTCCTTTCCTTTCCTTTCCTTTCCTTTCCTTTCCTTTCCTTTCCTTTCCTTTCCTTTCCTTTCCTTTCCTTTCCTTTCCTTTCCTTTCCTTTCCTTTCCTTTCCTTTCCTTTCCTTTCCTTTCCTTTCCTTTCCTTTCCTTTCCTTTCCTTTCCTTTCCTTTCCTTTCCTTTCCTTTCCTTTCCTTTCCTTTCCTTTCCTTTCCTTTCCTTTCCTTTCCTTTCCTTTCCTTTCCTTTCCTTTCCTTTCCTTTCCTTTCCTTTCCTTTCCTTTCCTTTCCTTTCCTTTCCTTTCCTTTCCTTTCCTTTCCTTTCCTTTCCTTTCCTTTCCTTTCCTTTCCTTTCCTTTCCTTTCCTTTCCTTTCCTTTCCTTTCCTTTCCTTTCCTTTCCTTTCCTTTCCTTTCCTTTCCTTTCCTCTCCTCTCCTCTCCTCTCCTCTCCTCTCCTCTCCTCTCCTTTCCTTTCCTTTCCTTTCCTTTCCTTTCCTTTCCTTTCCTTTCCTTTCCTTTCCTTTCCTTTCCTTTCCTCTTTCCTTTCCTTTTTCCTTTCCTTTCCTTTTTCCTTTCCTTTTTCCTTTCCTTTCTCTAATATTTAGGCAGCTGTAACAACCTTGGTAAAAACCCTCCTCAGGTTCCACAGGCATTAATTGTCTCACTTTACATGCAATAGGCTTCACCGGGTCCTTTGGCCAGATAAATATGCGCCCTTACATTCAGAATGAACGTAGAAAAGAGAATCCTGCAGTACCCAGACATTTACCTCTCTGCTCAAATGTGCTGCTTTATCATTCTCCTACTAAACAGTGTTGGATGCAAGATCACCTTTTCATCCCAAATTCTCCCAATATTTTGCTGGAGCATATGTAATTGTTCTGTCCTTGTAAAGTGTTCTAGCTGCCTTTCTGTGTGGTGATGTCAGGAGGGATTGCCATGGGAGATTATATGCTCATGCTGTCAAACTGAATGAATTTATAACAGAAAAGTGCCACATAGTTAATGTGGCTTCATATGGTCCTCGGAGGTTTTTTGAGGGACTTCTAAATAGAACGATGTGAGTATTTTTTTTTCTTCCCATCTGAAACTACCCTGTCAAACTACCCTGTCTCCCAAAGTACAAAGAAGCTATATAAATCTCTAAAATTACCTAAACCAATTTTCTTGATTTTCAGAAGTTTAGTGATTTCAGGAAGAAATTTCCAAGTATGATTAAATATAAACACCAGCTAAAACAGATTATATTAAAAACAATTTGTTGTAGAGGCTGAAATTACTTACTTGGATTGTCAGAGTTCTTTGAAAATATAAATTCTACTACATTTGTTTTAAAGTTCAAAATCAAGGAGATGTTTCAAACAATATACATTTTAGAATAGTTATAAATCATAAAAAATACACTGTGAATAATAGATATTTTCTTTTCATAACAACCTTTTAAAAGGTTTAATCTTTTGTGTTCATGAAAACAACATGCTACTTTTAACATTTCTGATTTAGAAGAGGTAAGTATACATTTACTTTTTATCAACAGTGGAAATTTCCCCATTAAGAAATCCCTTCTTTATTTTAAAATTGACAATATTTTAATTTTTAGAAATTTACAGCTATTTTTGGGAATTAATCTTTCAAGAAGCTTATTAAATATTGTTATGAAACGAATTCTGACTACCATTTGTAGCTATTTCTACATGTATGTAATTCTAAAGTATTTTTTGTTCTAGAAATACAAAAATTCGGGAGTGAAAGAGGAAGAAATTTCTTTCTGCATCACTGTTTTCTGATTTTACATCAAATTTTTCTTTGTGAAATTATATTTTTCAATACTTTTCAATTTCAGTATTTGTAATTCTAATTTGTTTTTAAATCACTGTAATTTCAAAGAAATCAAGAAAAAGAGAATCCACTTATACTGAAATGCATTTAAAAAGGAAAATTCTAATGTATTATTTGAATTTGAATTAAACTTCAATCAAACTCCATTAAAATTAGAAAGAAATTATATTATGTGCTGTATACAAATTGCTTTCATAAAATGAGGTCTGTACTGTTTTGCTGGAAATAATGAATAAGCCAGTGGTGTGGAAATGGATAACAAGCAATTACCGGAATGAGTATAAAGCAGTTGATTAAAAGAAGCTGGTAGTGGTGGGCAATACCAAGAACTGTGATGAATAGACCAAGACTTTCAGAAGGGATGAGACACAATGTATTGTTTTGCTTTGTGCATTTTATCTGTATTTCTGGAACAGCTGAGGTTCTGCTGGGGAGTCACGGTTTGATCTTATAATAAGTGTTCTGCAGAACAATATGAGATTCCTTCTAAAAGAACAGATTTTCATAAAGGTTTTGGAAAACAGTTTTCTTTTATCGAGTGTGTTATTGTCGGGTTTTGTTTATTAACTCGCATCCTCTGTCTCAGCCAAAATTATTTTAACCGGTTTTTCTAGACATTTATCCTCAAGAAAACACCAGAACGGATGACAGACCAACTATTGTTGTAGTAGAGATACATCAGTCAATTATTGTGAATTTGAATATTTAGAATTTGTTTTAAAATGTTAGCATCAATTATGACTTTTAGAAGTTCCCTTCAGCAAGCCAAAATAGGTTCTCTAAACAAAAAAGTAGTAATCATACTGCATAGAAAATTATTCCTGAAAAGATATTTCAGATATCACATCTAATACCGAATTTGGGAAATAATTACTCTCACCTATCCTTAGCCTTCTTATAGCGGTGTGAAAATGGATTATAAATATATACTACATATTTTAAAGCTACTTGTAGTGAAGCATAGGCATAATGAGAAAGATGGTATAACTGAACACTAAGAATTAATTCCAATGTGCAATATGAAAATATTTTTCATATGTAACTTCTAAGATGAACACATAAAAATTATAGCATATTTACTAATATATTTACAGAAAAATAAGTCATTAACATTCACACAGTGTTTTAACTCATTTAAGTGAAAGAAAGTACTATTTAATCCATGTATAACATAGCAGCCACGGCATAATTGGCACTGATTAAGGCATCTAAGCCAATTACGGTATGATTGTTTAGTTTATTTTTCTTTCAATCGGAACCTTTGTTTATAGCAGATCATTTTATGTTTTACAAATTGTATCCTTCTGTTTTTACAGTAATAAACTAGACTGTGGGGCTATTGTTTCTTAGTACAAAGAACCATAACATAATGTCAGGGTTTAAGCATACACATATTTCCCCATATTTGTTTGTATATGCTTTAGTAATTACCAGTGGCAGAAGTGGCCAAGAAACTTGCCATGTGAAGAGCACGCCTCCAACTAACACCAGCCCGTTTGCTCCAATAGTGTCTGTATACTCCTAGGAATGCACTTGAGAGAATCCATCGGCCGTATTTTGCCATCCAGCTCGTAAGGCAAGAGCCAGTGAATGTCATTGGCTGGCTTCAGAAAGTTGGCTTTTGGGGATTATTGTGCGATGGATGATCAAGGGCAAAATGTATACCTACTGTGAAGAAAACAGCTTGCCTCGTTTCCTAAAGCTTTAGCTCAGAACTGAGTCCCCTCCTGGGCTCCACGCTGAGCAGCTTCACACTGAAAGGCAGTCTGTACCAAACGGCTTGCAGTCGGAGCCAGGGGAATGGAAGGATAGGGAAGGGAACAGATTCACTGAAAATCCCACTGCAGGACAGTAGGGAAAGAGGACAGCAAGAAGATGGAGGCTCCTGCAGCCCTGATCCTATGATCTCGTACAGGGGTAGATATGGCATGTACGCTGCAGACGGGGTCCGAGGCGGTGGGGTCCTGGTGGCATGTTTTATGCCACAGGGCTGGCAGCCACTGTGGAAGCTGCTAGGTAATCCAAATCCCTAACAGGAGTGACAGTGGGGAAAAAAGCCAGCAGAGTCTGCTGAGATGGGCACTGCCAGTTCATCCTGGGACCCTGCGGCATGAAGCACAAGGTGGAACTCCCAAGGAGTTGATGCCATCTCCCATCTGTGGTCTCTTGCTGGCACTCTTCCTTTCAGCCCAGAGTGCTGAGCTGAAGGGTATCTGTCTTGGCCTCAAGATTTAGATTTTTTTGAAAAGGGGCTCATTGGAGCAGAAATATCAGCCACCCTGAAGCTGGCAGTAGCCAACAATTGAGGGACATGGTGGAGAAGGGACCCGTGTTTTATTTACTTCCAAGTGTTTTCCCTAATTTGCAGTCACTGCTCATTGGTGCTATATTCTAACTTCTTTATAGCAATATTTGGCATGGGTGAGGTTCTTCCCTCTTCCTTTCTGCTCTATTTGTTTTAGTGACTTTTACATCTGTGCAGGTAAGCGTATTTACATCTGTATCTATATACTCGTTGCATGGATGTATCTTTCTTTGTTCATGCCATTTGTAGAATGCTTACTCTTAATCTCTGTTTTCCATTCAGCGTAGAAAAGAAGCAGAGACAGAGTTTTTGCTGTGAAAACTGATGTTGTCTGTGGAACCTTTCAAAGAACGCCCCGTTTGATCTGTATGCCATAATGCTAAACCTTTTGGGTCATTCAGGTCTTAAAAAAGACTCAGAATATGACTGAGTTTAGAATGTAGCTATTTTCAGGAAAGTTGGTCACAGAAAACAGGACTCTACTCAGCTGATCTGGTGCCAAGTAAGCAAAGATTTATCTGTTGGTAACAGTGACTAAAACAAGATTTTATATGTTTTTCTTCTGTCAGTGTTTCACAGAAAGGGAGTAGACTTTGAATGCGGATAATGCATGGATGAAGTTCTTAAGCATGTTCCAAGTGTGGGCTTCCTTCTGTCATGCAGAAAGAACCTACCTTAACGCAGAGCCCATGTGACATTTATGAGGTGGATAGCCAATAAACCTTTTTTATGTTGCACTTGGGAATGAGGTAGATTTGAGCTGGAAATTGCCAGTTCACCCAGAACCCCAGCATGCCATCTATATTGTCCCCTTTTGGAGAGACATGGCTTATTTGCTTCTGCTTAATGAAAAATGTGGTAACATTTTTCATAGCATGTTATAAAAACTGGTGTATGAGAAAGGAACCTGCCCAAAGTATGGTGCCACTGTAAATTAATGAATATTTAGCCAAAAAATCAAATAGAAATATAATCATATGTGATCTCTGGTGTCAGTCAGTAAATATAAATGTAATAAAAGATTAAGTTGAAATGATGTAGCATTTAACTGCAGAAGACATGAGTAGCGTAAAACTGCTGGGAGCTGGTAAGACGCTGATCTCTAAAGCTCTAAAGCAGCATCGTGTCCTATCAGTCAGGTGATGAAGGGGATAAGGAACGGCAGCCTTTCAGCAGCTGCAACAGGGAGCAGTGTTTTCTTTGGTAGAGATAGCTGAGAGTTACATTGTATCATCGATTGATTTATGCTGGTGTACCACAGAATCACAGAATGTTTAGGGGGTGGAATGGACCTTAAAGATCATCTAGTCCCAACCTCCCTTGCCATGGGCGGGGACACCTTCCACTAGACCAGGTTGTTCAAGGCCCCATCCAACCTCACTATCAGATCTGTGCTGGTTATTGATCTGTATCAGAAACAGTTGGCTTAATTTACAGCACAGACCTATGGTAGGCATTAAGAAACACCTTCTAAAGACAAGTATATAGTTAAGTACAAGTATTCTAGCGTGGGGTTGGGCAACCACAGGAGTCAAACATCTTTTGGGAATGATCTAATTCTGCTCCAGAGAACTGGGGTGGACTAGGTCATTCTGAGATCATCTCCCATCTAGCTGTATGTGTTTCTGATAATGTACCGTTCCTGAGTACAAACACAATAAGAGTATATCATCATCCACAACAGCTATGACAGAATAAGTTTTTTAATTGTACATATTCTGGAAAAGCACTGGGACTGTGGAGACTCTGTAGCTAACTGCTCTCTGGCAATAGCAAGTGTTTAATACTGTTCATTCTGTCTACGGTATCACATCAGTGCACCCACCTCTGCTTTTTCCAGTTATCTGGTAAATGCACAGCAATGATTTGCAAAGGGGAAAACATAGTCTGCCTTACACAATTCCATGGATTAAAAACTCAGATAAGAAAGAAGGCAAAACTTTAAGAACAATCAAAATTAGTAGTAATGACAACAAATTATACCAGCCAGTATAAGTTGCCTGTATTGGGCATCCAGCGATGACGCTTTTGTGTAAACTGTCATAAAAGACAAACACAATGCTGTGAATATTGGTAAGTGATGCCAATGTAATTACCTACCACATCATCTAAAATAGCCATGCACTTTACATTAGAAACTCTATTAAAGATATATTTTTCTACATTTCATATGTTACACTGCCTAAAAAAATTGCTATATTATTCTTATCTCTGTGAAGCCCTTCTCAGCTCTTCAACCTATGCAATGTTGAAAGAATAATTCTCTTTTTGAATAGAATGGAGGCTGTTGAGGATTATTCATATCACCATAGTGCCATAGAGCAGGGACTGATAGCTTCTGGTAAACAATTCTTTAGTATTGTCCATGACAGAGACTTAGAAATAAAGTGTCATTGAATCCAAATTGTAACTGTTATTGATTTCATTATACTGCAAATTTGGTTAGACCTCAATATTTCTAGAGCAGGCACAAAATGCAATGCATGCTGAAGTCATGCTGTCTACTGTTTTAAAGGAAAATTAGACTTTGCAAATATGGGCAGCTGTGTTTTCAGGATAAAACCACTTCTACTGGTATTCTCTAGAGTATGATGTGATCTGATTGCACATAGATTTACACACATAACTTCTATTAAAATCAGTGTTCCTTCCATAAATCCTCATGCTTGTCCACTGGAATACTGTATCCCTTAAGGCTGCAATAGCGTTTAATCTATTTAGTAAATGTAATGTAATACTACAGTATGAAAAAACTTGGGAAACTAATGTTGAGCATGCACTAACTCATTTTAGGAACATTCCAGATTCATAGATACATGAGCTTATTATCCACACATACCAGAAAGCTTCTATCAAATATAATTATGCAGTAGATTATGTACAATGGATGGCTGCCAATATTCCCTACTTGTATGACCACTATTATAGAATGGTCAGTTCTGAGTGCGTAGTCTGGCCTTCATCAAGCTGCTTTAGAAAATTAATTTTTTGTTTTCATGCCTGATGCAAACAATGTGTTGTGGTTATTAAAAGCCAACACTGGTGTCAGGATGGTGCATTTCTAATTTCTCAACCAAGCAGGTAAACATGGGATTCCAGGTACCCGATAATGGCAACAGCTAATAAAAAAACCCCAAACAAACCCCAAAAGCCCAAACAAACAAACAAACAAACAACAACAAAAAAGCAGCAGTTGTATTGGGTCAGAACAAAGATCTCTGTAGTGCAGTCCCTGACAGTGGTTAATAATGTATGCTTAGGAGAATAGTATCAGCACAGTACTCTAAGTTCCCTACTCTACTGCTGTTAACACTTTCAAGATAAAGGAAATTGTCTGATACCTAGAATTAGGGGTTAAACCCCCAAAGTTGAAGTTCCTGGCCTTGCCTCTGCTTTTAGCACATAAAGCTGAGCAAATAAGAAACAGTGTGTGCACCAGCCCAGCCATTGCTAACATGATCCCCCTATCCCTGTTTCACAGTGGGAAGACTTTGAAGGTCCTTCACAAGAGAGCACTGTCATTAGTCACTGTCATTATTTATGACAGGTAAGTAAAACCATTATTTACCTCTCCCTAGCTAAGAATATTCCAAACTTTAATGGGAAATTGCATCACCTTTCAAGCGTGGGTGTATATAGGTGCACATACATGTATACACACAGCTCAGATATTTTTCCCTGAACAAGATCTAACATCGCTGACAAAACCTCACCAGGTATTCAGAAGAGATGGCATTAAAAGGCAAAATAATTACCTGACAATTAAGCTGCATAATTGCATATTTTGTGATAATGTATATATATTGAAATCAGAATTAATAAATGACAAAGTTATGAACAAAGTTGTACTGAATACTTGGACTCCTTCTATGCTGAGAGACTTGGGAGAGCTGCAGTACTCCCATGTCAGGGCAAGACAAGGGTGTGTACAGCTCCTTCTCCCTCTTCCTTTCCCTATTCTCTATGCCTCACTTTTCTGCAGAAGGTAAACTCAGATTTCTGGGCTGGACAGGACTGTGGAAACTTTCCAGCAGAACCCAGTAACTTACTGGGGTTCCTCACTACGGATCAGCTTAGATGTGTTTCTGAGATTTCTAACATCCAACTAACATACTTAATGTAGTACTTCTTTATTTTGTAAAAGCTTTGTCCTGTCATAATCTACTGCACATATTTTCTAAGTATTTGGAGAAAAAACAAACCAGAGGCAAGAGCAGAAGCAAATAAAGGAGATAGGTGTACACAGCCTGCTTCATCCAGCCTGTCTATTATTGGTGTAAGAGCAGCTCTTACTGAACTTTTTAAGTCTCTCTGCTTCACTGATCTGTTTCCATGTCACAGCTGAAAACATCAACCAGCTCTACCCTTTGGCACAGTTCAGTAGTGAACCTCTCCATACTAATTCTATGAGTGAATGTTTCAGTTTATTCTTATATATGGCTCCATTCCAGGAAAGACTAATGCCTCAAAATAAAACTTGCAAGGAATTTGGGTGTCCAAATCACAGATTTACAATCGCAGTTCCAAAACCTCCCGCTCTCCTATTGCCTAAACTGAAGCACACCAAATTCAGTAATTCAGGTTTCTGCATTTGGGGACACAGCTGTTTCCAGAAATGTCCAGGAGTAGTGTAGCACAAAAGCTATTAGGACAGTAATTTAAAAAATCTTCAAAGAACAATAGGCTTCTCATAAGTCTATCTGAAGTCAGAAGTTAGACTGGTTTCTTTCCAAGTATGCGTTTACATATTGTTTCCACAGTCCTTGAAAGCTCTTAACCGTTATGAGTAACAGCTCTGCCATAACACCTGCCATTCAGAGAAAACCAGATAGTTGCAGTTAAAAGCTAAAGGTGTTCTTGTATTTATTGTATGGAGTACTTTCCCAGTACTTTAAACCACTGTTTATCAGAGACTAATTATTCAAAGAATTCTGTTGCAAGATAAGAATCTTATTGCATTTTTCACCTCTTTTATTGCACTGCATAAGCACACAGTAGCTGAAATACAAACATGCTGCATAGAACTGGGCTTTCTCTTGAAACCATGCCTAAAGGAAAAAAAAAAGTCATGTGGCACCACAGAAAATACTGCTTCAGTCAAGGTTCCTTCTATCAGCTTCAATCTCCTTAGAAAATGATGAATTGTTTTGTTTGCTGTCTTAAAAATGGTGTAAAAGTTTGGGATCACATGACAGATGATTTTCTTACCATGCTTTGCATCACCAAAGGATGCATTCCCTGACCTCTTTGCCATGTTACAGTTGAGAAAGGAGTTAGAAGAACAATGTTTTCCTTCAGTGTTGTTAGTTAAAAAATTTACCCTGACCCCTGAAGAACTTGGAAACAGCTTAAAGCTCATAGGTTTGAAGTTTTAGGTGAGATGCAGTGAGTTTTGAGGGCCAGGTAATGATCATTTATACCTAATCTCAATGCCTTGTGAAGTCCTGCAGAACTGCTAAACTGAGTAAAGACATTACATGAAATTTAAGGATAGGAAAATGGAGCCAAAAAGACCAGTGCAAGGCAGAGACAATGGAGGGAAAAGGGAATTTTGCCATCTTGGTCTGTGAGTGGGTTGTTCCTGCCACAGAAAAGGGAGTGGCTGGGCTAAGGGACGAGCTAGGACAGGACTCTGTGGAGCTAAGCTGGATCCAGCTGCCACTGCAGGAGGGAAGGGGAGGGAGAAACAGAGGCACTGGAGGCCTGTGGGGCTTGGGACCAACCTGCCCAGCATGGGCACCAGCAGTGCCATTGCACCCCCATCTTCTGGCAAAGGCAAATCAGGCAGCAAGGCCAGAGACACGGTGCTGCACCGTTCCTGTCCTCAGCACACACGTCCATCCCCCCATTTTGCCACTTTGTTGTACACCAGACTTGTTGAATGAAAGCATTATTGACACAGCTTTCCCCTCCTCTATTGCAGTCATGGTGATCCCTTGCTGCTGCTTTAACATTCCTCTAGCTGATGTACACGCTTTCCTGGGCATGGAGCACATTGCCATCCCCAAACACACGGTGTCCGGATGGATCAGAAGCTACAGCAGAATGACAAGGAAAGCTGCTGAGTGATGTAGAGGGAAGAGAAGGTTTGGGAAGGTTCGGGAAGGGAAGGTTCGGGAAGGTTTGGGAAGGTTCGGGAAGG
>VZTA01007083.1:31738-42449 GCA_013398855.1 Mohoua ochrocephala | reverse complement strand
GAAGGGAAGGGAAGGGAAGGGTCTTGTGCATGTCAGAGGCTCTTTCACTTTATACAGGGCCCAGCAATGATGCACTAGAGTAAAAGAAATCATTCTTGAAGAGTTTGGATTCAGCCTGCCATAAAACTCTGCTCAGGGGAGTCTCAGACTGCAAGGAGGAGCTGAACTGTGCCTCAAAGTGTGCCATAAAAGGTAGCTGAAGGCAAAGAAAGTTCAAGGCTTTCGCACCACCAAAAGAGGCTCGGTACCTTTTAGGACTGAACCTACAATTAATTAATGGGGCTTGTTTGCATTTATAGTTATGATGTTTAATTTTTTTTTTCCACAAGTAGAAACCACCATGTTAAGAGAAGAAGGCAAGGACCTGACTGGAAATCTAGAGACACCAGGATGCATTAAAAGTGACAGCTTTTTTGTATGGGATGTGACAGCTCCTCGAAAAAAACTATTTAAGGTTTGAGGGAGAAAAGCATGCAAATGGGATGCCTGGTTTTCAAAAGTCCATCCAGCAGCTTGCATGAGCTTCCAGGGCAGCTGCTGGGAACTCAGAGGCTTTCAAGGACTCTAAAGATTTTTAAAAACAGGTCTATTATTTAGATGTCTAACTTGAGGCTCCTGCTTCCAAAGTCATGTTTTATATCTCCATAATGGGTTGGGAACTTATTCATGCACCAAAAGAAAGAGATCTGAGGGTAAAGATTACTGACTAATTTCATTTATTATCCATCAATGAAATTTTTGGTGCTTATCATCCAAAAGAACTAATTTTAGAGATGGGAATTCAAGAGTGCTGCAACAGGCTCACTGTTCAGTAATGTTTTATCAACCCTTAATTTTTCATCACAGAAGAAACATAGGAACGAAACCAGTAACTGTGGTTATTGCTTATCAGCTACACAACAAGAAATTTGACTCAGCAAAGCAAGCTGTCAGTGGTGCACACATCAGATTAAGCACACAACTGCCTTTCTGCTGCTGGGTAATAACCAATGTACTAACTTAAAATTAAACTACAAGGTGGGTATTTGGAAATTGATTTTTATTTAGTTGTTCAGTCTTTTAGTGGAAAGGAAAATGCACATTGTTCTTGAAAAAGATTAAGTTTATGTGAGTTGTTGCTGAATTTATTCGTTGCAATAAATCTGTAAAATTATATCTTTAAACTAAATTAACAAGGTTTCTTTGAATTCAAGCATTTTACTTGACAGCAAAAGAAACCTAATAAGGACTCCTGCAGTATAGCTGTACCAGCTCAGACATTCAGAACATAGAAGCTGAGCAAATTACTGCCCATCGGAAACAATATCACTGGAGATCTGCATAATAGTATCTGAAAGCCTGTAACTGCAAAAGCTAAATCCATGGGTAAACATATGAGAAAAAATTCTGGAGAGCCAGGCTCCAGCTCTGTTGAAGTCCACTGATTCAGAGGCTAGACCATTCTTGTTGCCTTGGAAATATATGATAGTCCTAATTAATTAAAACATGCTTTGGAAAGGCATAAAAATAACTGAAATGCAGAAAAATGCGAACTTGTCTTCTCTAAACCTCAGTTTCCCTATTTGTGTTTTGAAAATATAATAAAATAAATATAATTATGAGTTAAATAAGCATTTTTATACATAAAGGAGCAAGAATAAATTCTAAGATGTGCTCTAGCACAGCAGGTATGGAGGTTAATGAGGAAGTTGCCATGGTTCTGCAAATGTGCTTGCTGTACGCTCAGGAGCTGGTCAGTCCCTATGATGCTGACAAACACCAGCTTCATCAGGCAGAGGCACCTTCAAAAATTTCCTCACAGGTCCGATAGGACCTGTGTGCTTATGTCGCTGTGCTGAAAGACACCCATAGTAGAGAGACCCTACGGAGAGGTCCAGCTTCCCAAATTCCAGCTGTGTAAAATTTAGACAGCCACTCCAAACGAATAAGCTGTTTTCCCTCCATAGTTACTGGAGGCTAGGCACTTCCTGAGAATTAGTCACACTGCTGCTTTTAACCACCTTGTTTTAAGGCCAGATGACTCATGCTATAAGTATCTATGCCTTTCTGAACGCAACACCTACCTTTGTGATCGCTAAAGGGAGGTGAGATGAATGCCCTCTTTGGTGTAGGGGAACGTGCCTTTCCTTAAGGGAATTGTGCCTAACCAAAAAACACCATGAATGCTCTGTGTCCTCCAAATTGGAGAGGGTGGTGGTAGTTAAAAGCAACATGTTCATCTTTTTGGGGGTGGATAAACTGTAGGATTTAAAGCAGGAAATCAGCCTAAGCAGTTTAGCTTTGGAACCACATCACCGGGTTATGGACCCTATGTCCCTAATACCAGAGGTATCAGAACCAAGCCCGTGATTAGGAGATTTAAGGGAATTTAGACCATTGAAAAATTTAAAAGACAAATAATTAAGGGGACTTATTATTATCTTGGCACAAACAAAATGTTTCTAATGGCTTCAGTCTGAAAAACTTTCAGCGCTGGCAATACACAGCTTGAAGAAATGATGCATGCATGATTATAACCCTAAAAACTGAATTTTTTTGGAAGGCCTACAATTAGGTTATTTGGAGTAGCCTCTGGATCTCATGTCCAAAGCCTTCCATAATGTTCTGTTCTCTTGCTCTTTCAGGAATCTCTCGATTCTGAGCTGCTTCTGATTTTAATTAAAGGGAAATAATGATACAAGGTATCTTCTTTCAGAAGGGAGAATGAAAATTATAAGAGGTAAAGAAATAATTTAGACTCAAGGAAGTAGAGATTATGAATTACAGGAAATATACTATTATATTAAATATTCTTTTAAATCAGTATGTTTTATTTCTGATCAAAGGTTTGCTTTTAGCTCCTAGCTCCACTAACTACCTTTAGAAATGGATGCCAGGACTCTCCATTCTTTTTGTGTTTGTTCATTTTATCGAGGAGTGGGAGATTAACATTCGAAAACAGACGAAAATACTGTGCCTCAAAGTGTGCCATAAAAAGTAGCTGAATATCATCACCCCATGGGCAAAATCTGTACTGACTACATTTTATTAGGCAGATCCACTGACTGCAATAAGAGTTGGAATGAGTACAACCCAAAAGTTGGCTCCATTTAATATAAGAAGGGAACCTCTTCTGATTTGTACCCATTTCTGTAAAAAGTGTGAATTAGAATAATTGTGTGAATTAGGTTTAGGATAATTTGCTTTTTTGTAGGTATTTTTCATTGGAACAGGCTTTCTCCAAATAGAGTCTTTAAATCACAGGGCCCACGATTCAAGCTTTTTGTCAGTGTCACACTTCCATAAAACAAAGTCCTTCAATCAGGATTTTTTCAGTGAAACTTACCAGGGTAACAGTTGGTGATGAGAGGCAGACTTGCAAAATTTGATGATATTGCGAAGTATTGTACTAATTTAAAACACACAGCTTAGGAAATGCAAAACTCTTTTATTTAACCTTGAGGTCAGTTTCCTTGGGCATCTGAATTACTGTTGAAGCTGTTAACACATCCTGTGATCAGCTTGGGAAAGAAGTTATTTTCCAGGTGAGTTTTCCTATATAGTTGGACCAGACTCCTTCTCAGCCCCTTTGGTCCTGAAATGCTGCTGCAGCATAGAGAAAATAAGAGATTTCTAGAAGTTCCACAATTTTAGTTGGGTCAAGAATATCATTAGAGAATTATTCTTGTGGCATTCAGAGATCTGATACCTGAGAAAACTAAGAAGCAGGGAAGCAAAAATGCAACAAAAAGCAAGAGAAGGTTGAATACATTTTTCAATACAGTAAAAACCATAAACCAGCATAAATTGAGAAAAAAGCAATCATTACTTTTTAGTTTCAATTAAATTTAAATTGTGCCTATCATTCACAGAATCACAGAATGGTCGAAGCTGGAAGGTATCTTTGGAAGTCATCTGCTCCAATGCCCCTGCTCAAGTAGGGTTACTCAGAGCCAGTTGCCCAGGACATGTCCAGATGGCTTCTGAATATCTCTAAGGGTGGAAACTCCATGATGTCTTCAGGCAACCTGCAGCACTTTTTCATGGAAAGAAATGGATGAAAAGAAAGACTTTGTTCTTTTTTCCGGACAGGTCTTACAAAAGTACATCTCACTTCTGTGAATCATCAGCTGCTTCTTTCCCTCTTCTTCTTCATGTTTTATTGATATTGATGACTTAACGGTCTCAAGATACAGGGAAAACTGATTTTAGTGAACTTCACATCCAGTCTAAAGATACTTGTTTCTGAAGAGGGAACACTGTCTCCCACCACACAAAATAATACCTGATCTGTAGCTCTGGAGCAGAGCTCTAATACAGCTTCAGGGCTTTGTGTGTGTCTCTAACGGAATCCAGAGGAGCTGAGGGAATTCCTCTCTGTGGTTGGGGACTGCAGGAGAACTGTGCTTGTTACAGCAGTGATCCCTGGAACTCATATAAAACAGGACAGGGACAGCTGAGCAAACATGGCACCAGGGAGGACCCTTCCTCTTTTCTCTAAGTGGCCAAAATAAGAGGAAAAAACCACACTATAATAAGAGTTTGGAGGTGAGACTGGAGAAAATGAATATTATTAATAGAAACACTTTTTATTCCCTGCAAACATATACAAAAAAAGGTGGAATTATGCTGTCTTAAAGCCTAAAAGATGTTAAGTCTGTGAAATCAGAAACTGTTGACAAACACAAGCACAACTAAAGACCTGGTCATGTCAGAAAGGCACAAAGCTGCAGCAGAACACAGGTGCATTTTTGGCTTAGGGCATGCCAAAGTGGAGTGGTTGAGATCCACAGTAAAAGGCTGAGCTTTGCACTATGGCATCTTTATGTCCTCTCCAAATCCTGTGATCAAAGGTCAATGCATTCTACTCTGTGATGGTATTTTGTTTAACAGTGAAACTTGAGGAGGACAAATCTCATTATCCCCATTCCTATGTGCAGCTCTATTGTTGAACAATTATTTTAAAATAAATCAACAAAACTAGTACAGGAAAAAAAAAAACAAACCAAAAAACCCAACCCCAAAACCCAACAACCTAGCCTAGAAGCTAGTGGCAAACAGATAAGAATGTTTTGCTCTCTAGGCTCCCTCTTCTGGCTCTGGACTAGTAGTTTTCTAATGAGCACTAATCATGATCATACTCGTTTCTGTTAACTGAATAATTACTTCAGTGCACAAAGAAATAAAGAGGAAATGCTGGGGAAATGGGAGAAACTCCATTCTTGCTCAAGAATAGAACTAAATTGATATCCCAAGTAAACTTAGCATTTTTAAGGTGTGGCGGCAAAAGGAATTAAAAAATTATTCCATTATTAGTAAAATGTACAATATTCAGTATGTTAAGAGATGACAAATGTTTTAGTTATAGTGCATTAGATCCAGTAAATATTTAAATCAATATCCTTCTACAGCTTCTGTGACTCATTTGTCAATAACAGGTGTACCTTTTCCACAGTAGCTTCAGTAGACCATAAAAAACTACCTTAAAGCTTAAAAGATGTTAAGTCTGTGAGTTCAGAAATTGTTGACAAACACAAGCACAACTAAAGACCTGGTCATGTCAAAGAGGGAATGGCACAAAGCTGCAGCAGAACACAGGTGCCTATTTGGCTTACGGCATGCCAATTTTTTTTATCCTCTGGTCATAAAAAGTAGAAAACAGGTCACTGCTTGAAGAAAAATGAAGTTTTGGGTGTGGCACCTTCTCCCTGCCCTCCCAAGGGCTTAATATGTGTATAGAGCTGGAGACTTTAGTAATGGTATACCATTTTGGTTTTCTGGTCACTTTTTTCAACTAACAGAGAAGATAAACAACCAAGCCTGCATGTTTTGTTGGGGTTTTTTTTTGCTGAAGAAGTTCTTTACAGTTTTGATAAATCTTAAAGGATTGAAAAAAATGCCTTACAAAGCATCTTAAAAGGCCTCTTAGGCTGTGGGGAAATTCACAGTTAATCACTAGCTAGTTTTTGGGGAGTGCTGAATAGTGTAGCGTGCTCTCCCACAATAGTCAGAAGGAGCTGTGTGTACCTCTGAAAATCAGGTCAGAATTCTTTCAAGCCAGAACTGCCAGACATCAGGTACCAAATTCATTCTTGGGTTTATCATACTAATGCACAATAAATGGCTTATACCGAGGAATTAATTTGGCCAATGTTTGTTGGTTTGGTTTGGCCCTGTAGTTGTTGAATCCATCTTTCTAACCTGCTGGAGAACTTTTGTCTTGATTGGAATTGCCAAGCAGTTACAAAGATATCCCACTACTTGGCTTCCAGGCTGCTGGGCTCCCACTGGGATAAACTGAAACCCATCCTGTCATTTCAGTGGGGGGGGACAGGGAGCACAATGACTGCCATAAAAGACATTGATTTCAAAATAAAAGAAAAGAGGGGACCCCTCCTTAAAGAGAACCATGAAATATAGACTGAAAGGGATCCTTTTCACTGCAGATTCCCTCTGCATTGCCTGATTTGCTTGCTATTAACGATCTGAGAGCAAAGCGTTCTTGGCTTAAATGAGTTTCATCCCTGAACTTTAAACAGTATATCCATCCTTTTACCCACCTCTTCAACCTGTGTTTTCCACTGCTGTATGCAGAAATACGTGACTACATCTTTCTCAACATGGAACAGGGCTGCAATAATAGATTGCTTATTTCTGGATTTCAGAAGCTCTGAAAAAAATATATACAATGCCTATGAAGATGAAGTCTACTGTCTAAGGATCTCTATGTTGTTTTATAACAGTTGAACTACAACACAGGGGCAGTATGAGTTCCCCTTATCTCTAGGGTGCCTAATGCTTTCAACCACATTAAAATATCATTCATTTTGTTTGAAAAGTTTACATATCTCTGTGATTTTCTAATAGGCTTTGAAATTTGGTGGCAGTGTAGTCTTGGAGTCAAGAAGATGCTTTTTGTGGGAACTATGTAGATCTGTTCAAAACCAGCCAAATTATAAGATCTCAAAATCCTGGTCTTTTCCATCTTTCAGATGGCACAGCTCGGTTTTGGTTCAGTACCAAAGCTCCCTGAGATCTCCTATTGCTGAATGTACATTTGCCCAAACGCTTAGCCCTGCTGTCAGTACCCGGAACAAATACTCAGATAGGACACACTAAACAAATCCTTCTCCTTGTGCTTCTGCCGCATTTTCATGGGCATCCAAGAGACCATTCATTCTGGATCTTTTCCCACTGGGATGAATGACTTGTCATTGTATTTCCATGCTGATGGCTAGTTAACCTGTGACTGCAGAACCTGCAAAAGGATTCTCATTCCTTTGGGCAGCCAATGACATCTTGAGATTTTGCTGCTGACTCTCATCCAATCCAAGTATTGGGTACTGGCATACCTAGTGAAAGGTGCTTCTACAGATAAAGCTGCTGCAGTTTGAGTAAGGGACAGAGCTTCTGTCAGATAAAACATGTCAGGGCTATGTTTTACTGCACTTTGTTGTTTAAATTGAGAATATTGCTTTCCTTTCTCTCTTAAAGTTGTGGTTGCAGCTTAGAGAACACCGCTGTTATGGAGATACCACCAGGGTCTGGAGCACAAGTCCTGTGAGGAGTGGTTAAGGGAGCTGGGGTTGTTTAGCCTGGAGAAAAGGAGGCTAAGGGAGACCTTATCACTCTCTATAACAGCCTGAAAGGAAGTTGTAGCCAGGTGCAGGTTGGCCTCTTCTCACAGGTAACAAATGACAGGATGAGAGGAAACGGCCTCAAGTTGTGCCAGGGGGAGTTAGGTTAGAAATCAGGAAAGATTTCTTCACTAAATGGGTAGTTAGGCATTGGAACAGGCTGCCAGGGAAGGTGGTGGAATCACCATCTCTGGAAGTGTCAAAAATGTGTGGAAGTGGCTTTTATGGACATGGTTTAATGGTGCTAGGTAACAGTTGGACTTCCTGATCCTTAGAGGTCTTTTCCAACTGAAATGATTCTATTCTTTTCAAAAATTATGCATGCAAGGAGTTTTAATCTTGACTGCCTGTGTCCTGAGGTGGGAAGTTTGTGCACTCTTATCACAGAGGTGACCTGTAAAGCTGCACATGTTAATGAACCAACAACTAATGGGCAATCCTTTTGTAAAATCCAACTGCAGTCTTGCAACTACCTCCTGCAGTACTGAATTTCAGTCTGACTGCACACAGCTGAGGGAAGTATTTCCTTTTCTTTCTTGGAAAACACTGCTTTTGCATTTCTCACTTTTTTTTGTCTTCTGTTGCACAGCTGGGGACAACAGATGGACTGTGAGTTTCCATGGTTTTCCTGAGAATTCTCAATTCTTCAGTCAGGTATCTTTAAACTTTTTGTTTTCTTTAGGATTAAAATACTATTCATCTTTACAAGCTCTGTGTGTACCTGAGACTATTTATCCTCTACATTATCCATCATTCCACTCTGTACTAGAGGACTGTAAGTGTAAGTTAATACACAAAGGACACCTTAGCAGAACTGAGTGTATAATTTCTAGTTTTTCTGTTCTTTATCTTGAACAACGGATAAGTTTTGCTGCAATTTGTAAAGAGGTAAGACAGAATTGCATTTAATATCACTATACATGTAAGTGACCATTGCTAGCATTACTTGCTGACAAGAAATAACAACGCATTTTATTGCAATTCTGTATTTTCCTTTGAAAAGAATCAAAGTTCATCAGCAGAAAAAAAGATGTTTTTAAAGTATTATTTCTCATATGTTTATCAAAAAATGGTTGTATTCTCCAGTATTCAAACACCTTTAGCCATGGTACAAGAATTCCTAGAGAATGTGCAGCAGGAATTGCTGCTCCCTACAATATTTATTCATTTTTATCTTGTTCTAATGAAGAAAACAGCTGGGAAAATGAAGATTATTGTATTTCCTTTTTCAGGTGTTATCAGAACCTTTTGAAAGCCACTATGCTTTTAATAAGCAATTACATCTCCTATTCTTCCAGTTGGTTTCAACTTTGAATACAATACCTTTTCAAAATAAAACTTCCTCCTTCAAGGCATGAGCTCTAAGTGTATCTAATAACACCATGCCCATAGCAGCAACTGGGAAATCTAACTATTATTTTTTTTATCGCTCCAAAGAGCACCTGTTCATTATTACTTTGATTTTATCTTTTAAAAAAAAATTTAATCCACACAAGCCGTTTGCCCAATGATCCACAATTATTTGACTTCCTTATTAATTTATTATCAAAACTTCTTGAAAACCATATAAATTACATCTCCCACATTGTTTTTTATCTACAGATTTATAACCTTCCCAGATCCTGTCAGGTTATATAATGTTTACTTGCACTTTGCCGTTTCCATCGGATTGTGAGGAGGCAAGTTCGTCACGTTGTTCCAAATCCCTTCTTTGATCATTTTTTTATCATCCAATAACAGCACTGCAGCAGTTTTTAAGATTCTGGATACGACTTGTACTCTGAAGAGTATATTGTTTATACTGTTTGAATCTCAACTTTTTCACAAATTAATTTCTTAAGGTTTCCCATCCTTACCCACTCCAGCGAGTTATATCAACTGATTTTTTTGGATTGCCCAGAGTATCTTCCACGATGAAATGTACTAAGATTATTAGTCTCTGTTGCCTTTGTAATAGTACTATTCTAGAATTTTCTGCTCTGATATTAATATAAAATATTTTACCTGACTTCTCAGTTTGGCTAATTTATACCCATTGACATGCTCTCGGTCTTCAGTTAGGTTAGGATAAAACTGAAATATGAGGCTGCCACCTATGGTGCTGGAAGACAGATATTTCATTGGGGGCTTCTCTACTCTCTTTTTTACTGTTGGGACAAAGCTAAAGGAGACATGCTGTATCTTTTAAATTAGAGACAAGATCTAACTAGATGTCTTGACCGTTAAACCTATGGCATTTAGTTAAAACAGGGTCACAACAACCTGATTTTTAGCCAAGTTCTGATTGAGACTGCTATCCTGTGTTCTGACTCTGTTTTCATTAGTGCAAAACTGGGCTTCAACATGCTTTAATTACAGGCTTTAGGAACTGAAGGGGGCACAGGGATTTTGTTTGATCTCTTAGTACAAGCCATATCTTTTTACTCTCACTACTTGCATCACAGTGAGTATCACTCAGCCTGTGCTGAATGTAATACCTTATGTTCAACCATACTGCAATTTTCACCAAAACATCGATTTTTTTTCTTTAATAGATACACCAAGAGACTGAGAATCAATTATTTGCATTGCACAAGATTAAGCCACACACTCATGGGCAGGGTAATGGGATCTTTAAACTAACAGGCTGAACCAGAAGCTTTCAACCCGCATTTATGAACTGAAGATTTAGTTCATCTCTATATTATCCATCAGTTCTTGGCTGGGTTTTTTCCTCCATTTCATTTAAAGACTGTCTGACCAAGTGTCTATGTTTGAAAGACAGGTGTCTGCCAAAAAAGGCAGGAGCCTCCCTTGGAATGGAAAGATGCAGCCCCCTTCCCTCCGAATTACTATAATTTCAAAATTAAAAGGGCTTTCAGGCAAAGATATGGGAAAATAGGAATAACAGTTCTTTACTGATGTATGTCTGTCAAGGCACACACACACCAATGACTGTGTCAGTAACACCAAACAGAACCAGAACCCGGTGCCGGCCTCTCTCGGCCCCAGGCCCTTTCCCCTTCGGTGCAGTTCCGCTCACCGCCGGCAGGGGCGCTGGCGGCTCCCGGCGGGCAGGGCGGGTGCGATGGTTCCCCCGCGGCTGCAGGGGGCGC